>MDKJ01205335.1:0-16935 GCA_005239525.1 Nicotiana knightiana | reverse complement strand
GAGGGTGATTTATGTGGTGACCAATTTTTTGCTTACACAGATTATGGGAGGATCTGATTCTTCTAAGTGTTCCTTAACCTATAATTGCTAAATAGTAAATGCGAAAAATAAAGAACACAAATATTTTACGTGGAAAACTGTTACATCCCGCACCTTAGCATTAGGATGTGCCGTAGTAAATCCACATGAGTTCGAAGGGATAATGTCTATGAGAAGGTTATAGAGGGTTTAAGACATTATTATAAGACTCCGTAAGTTTAACAACATTAATACCATTAGATACATTTTGATATGGTATTTATTTTGAGTGGAACATTTATTGTAGAAAAATATTTAAAAAGTATGATTTTATATAGTTATTAATATTACTACTTTCGAAAATGCTTTAAATTATACACATAATATAAGAAAGTTTATGAGATTTTGTTTATTGTAAAGATATAAATTATTTTCTCACAAGAAAAGAAGGCTATCTTTTTACCATTTTAAGAATTAAGCGTACGAGAATTTTTACTCTTTATATGAGATTAGAAAAATTATAAGTTGAGAAAATATATGTATTTTTACAATGAATATTTATATAATATTAATAGTTAACAATTAAAATAAATAGAATACATTTGGAATGAAATGACATGCATTTAATTAGTATTATAATGATAAACAAAAATGTTAACATAGTTAAAATAAGGATTGTAATATTTAATGTGAATTGAAGCAACAGTAGCACATGGTGATATAAAATGTTAGAATAGATATGAAAGCATTCTTTGTATGATAAACATGATATATATTTAAAGCTATATACAAAAATGGTTATCATTTGGGTAGTTATAGTATTAATAGTTATATTAATTAATAGTGATTTGTTTGATGTAATTGTATGTTTACAACGGTTATGTTACTGTATTTAATGTATATGTATAGTTTAATAGTTAATTTGATTACTATTTTTACATGAATATTTTAATAAAATAATAGTGTATGTATTTATTTTATATGGTACCACATGACCATGATAGAAAAGTATATTATAGTATGATATATAAAGTGTCTTAAAAGTGAGTAGTATTTTAAGTAATTTGAGACATTTCTTAATTATGCGGGTAATTGGTTAATTACCAGGTAACAGGACATTACCCAGTCAACTAATAAGTGGATAAAAATTTATAAAATACATCCCCAAAAACGTGGCAAGAAGCCACAAATCTAGAGAATGACTAAGTAGTCATATAGTCCTAGGTGGCTATCTAGGATTTATTTGGAATTAATAAGTAAAGACTTATGATAAGTCTTATCTCATTCTTTCATTTTGTGTGAAAGTATTCAAGTTACTGGATAGTATTACTAAAAATAGCTCATACACTCACTTTGATGCCAAGTCTTTCCGGTCTATTAATATGCCATTCCTAATTTGAGGAAGAGATTTTCATTTGGACAAAAAGAAGGAAAAACGTTCATAATGCAAGTAAGAACCATATTGTCACGACCCCAAATCCTTAGTCGTGATGGCGCCTGTCGTGGAATCAGGCAAGTCACACATTTCGTTGAATCTAACTTTACTTTCCAGAAAATTTTAAATTTTAAAAGCAAATACTGATAATAATCCATTAGAAATTTTAAGGCAACATTTAAAGAACAATTCCAAAACCAATCCCGGATCTAGTGTCACTCAGTCACGAGCTACTACTACTACGTATAAATATAAAAATAGAGGAAATGAAAACATAGTCTGTAATAATAAACGTGCGACAGAAAGATAAAGGAGGAGAAGACGAGGTCGCGATCGCCAGCTGCTACCTCGATGACTCTGAAGAAACTCTGACAGCTGCTCAATATCCATTACCGGGTCCCGATGTACCTAGATCTGCATACAAGGTGCAGGGGGTAACGTGAGTACACCAACTCAGAAGTAACGAACCCAACCTATGGGCTGAGAGGTAGTGACAGACTAAAAAACTCAAACATTACAATAAACAGTGTACATAATTTAGACATGCTAACAGTTTATCAAAGAATATACAAAATATGCCAAGTATGCCGGAATACTCTACATGCCATCGTATAAATATATGAAACCAGTGTGGAAATGCACATAGTGCTCACAACCCTCACACAACAGTCCGTTTCGTACCGTATATGGCTCTCAGGCCCAGGGAAAGTCCATCTCGGAATGTACATAATCATCGGTGACCGTAGTCACTCGGTATTGAGGAAAAAGGCCAATCCAGCCCCACGAAGAAGATCCATCCCCGGAATACAACACTCGGACAAAATCCACGTCCAGGGATGATCTATCCCTCATATAACATCAACTTCGGACAAGATCCATGCCCAGGGAAAATCCATCCCTCAATATCAATGTGCTCACTGTGGGTGTAAAGACTCTGGAGGGGCCCTAGTGGCCCAAGCGCTATATCAAGCCAACGAAGGCATGATTTAAGTATCGTCGCGGTGTGCAGTCTATTAAATGATATGCTATAACAGGATTGAGTATATGGAATCAAATAAATCACAAAATGAGACAGTAATATACGACCACTCGAGTCTCAGCATTTTCTGTGGGAAGCCTAGAATTTATACTTAACATGATTTCTAACATGTTCACAATTACCACATTAATAGAAGTGCGGATATCGATCAGTAATAGTTACTAGACAATCCCGGGGGATGAGCCAGGCCAAAAATACTCGGTTCACCCCGCACGCCCGTCACTTGGCATGTGCGTCACCTCAATTATAGTCATAAATCATTTAACTCGGGGTTTCGAACCCTCATAACCAAGTTTGGAAACGTTACTTACCTAAAAACCGGCTAAAAACCTAGACCTCAATGCCTTTGACTCTAGACTGGGCCTCCGAGTGCTCAACCTATACTAAAAATCAGATTCATATCATTATAATATGCCAAGGAATGAAGCCCATTCGAAAATTACCAAATTTACCCAAAAATCCCAAAATTGGATAAACTCGACCCCCGAGCCCACGTCTCGGAATTAGGTAAAAATAACAAAACTAGAATCCTCATTTCCTCACGAGTCTATACATACCAAGAACATCGAAATAGGACTTTAAATGACCTCTCAAATCCTAAATTTAAAGTCTCTAATCACAAGCCCTAATTACCCAATTTTTGTACTAATTTCCCACAACTTTCACCACTAATCAGTCCATTAATAATATATAAAATAGTTTTAAGTCCAAAAGCCTTACCTCCACGAAGAACTCTCGATTTCCCTCTTCAAAAACCCTTCAAAAGCTACAAACTCGTATAAAAATTGTGAAAGAATGACCAAATTTCGCTAAGGGCCCTTTTTATATGTTCTGCCTAGGGATTTCCGCTCTTGCAGCCCATTTCTCGCTCCTGCAAACCCGCACCTGCAGTCCCAGGTGCGCACCTGCGAAAAATCAATTAAAGGACCATTTCCGCACTAGCGACTCCTTATGTGCGGTCCAAGTCTCGCACCTGCGATCTCCTTCAGCCTCACCGAGTTCCGCACCTGCGCATGCCTCTCTGCACCTGCGGCCACCCTTCCACAGGTGCAGCAACACCAGAAACATTGCACCAGCAGCTACAACTGCAATTTCCAGCTTTAAATCCCCCGATGGCTATCCGAAATCATCCTAGCTCCTCGGGGCCCCATAAAAAATACCAACAAGTGATAAATGGTACCCGAACTTAGTCGCACCCTCGGAACACCCAAAACAACATCAAAACACTAAATTCACCTTAGATTCAAGCCTATGAACTTAGAAACTTCTAAATTTTGCAAAAGATGTCAAAACCATCCAAAACACGTCCGATTAACCTGAAAATTTGCACACACATCCAAAATGTGTTCCAACTTTCGGGATTCCATTCTAATCCTGATAGCTAATATTCCAGTGCCGACCGAAAATCGCCAAAACTCAATTTCGCCAATTCAAGCCTAATTCTACTCCGGACCTCAAAACCACATTCCGATCACACTCTTAGGTCCCAAATCACCTAACGAAGCTGTCCGAGCCATAAAATTGACATTCCGAGGTTTTTTACCTATAAGTCAACTCCCAATTGACTTTTCCAACTATTAAGCTCATTTAAGAGGCTAAGTGCCTTAATTCTCACCATGACCACTCTGAACCTGAGCCAACCAACCCAACACCACACAAAAGAGATGAACCACACAAGAAATGAAGCATAAATGGGAGAAACTGGCTAAACTCTCGTAACGACCGACCGGGTCGTTACATTCTCCCCCTCTTAAAAAAACGTTCGTCCTCAAACGTACCAAGAGTTGTTCCAAATGCCATCAAACCACCGAATAACCTTACCGTACACATACCCGAGGGTGACCCCACGTCACCCTGCCCCGCATCGATCTAATAACACAACATATTCGAATGCCACTATATCCAACCTAATCCCTACGCCTTAGAACCCAAGTTCCACGTCCGAACTTGTCTACAAGATTAGAATCGCGCCTCTACACATTGTATATGTCTGAACATGTTTTATCCAACCAGAGTCATAACTCAAGACGAAGTCATATGATATATCACCTATCTTGAGCACTCCTAACGATAAGCTGAAATCACAACAGACGCCCAAGCCACCCAAATGCCGGTAATAAACCCGACATCGAACAAAGACCCCTTATAACACCTTAATATACCGCCAATGATGAGAGAAACACGCAAAAACCCATAACCATTCGTTGTCAATGAGTAATGGAACTCTCTCCCTTCGACATAAAAATATAGCAAAACTTCTAAACCGATCAGCGTCAATATCCTCCCAAATATGCTGTAACCAGATCCGGTAATACCCATTTTAGGTTCTCTAACCTCCTCTCATCTGGCACAACTGCTCCAGTAACATGACACATCAATACAACTTAAAGCCACAACCCGTGCAGTCCATGCACCAATAAACAACACCCCAAATGTACCCTAACATGAAAAAAATGACACCAAATAAGAAAACCATCTCTCATTATTAACGGGTAACACCACAACGCACTGCTAAGAATTCCTCACATACCGCAGAACCAAACACACAAATCCTACACACAAGGATCCTACTTAACATACTCCGTTGCACTGCGTGAACCATATCCTAATGCTGGTCCATATTATACCCCTCGCTTAGTCTTGCTAAAAAGATCAAAAGCCACGCGAAATCGATATCAAGTATTCCAAGTGCATTACCATAACCATGGGAAATCGGACGCTACCATGCCACACGAATTTGAATGAACACAACCTATATGTCCAAACCCTATGATACTCTTCTAATTTACCTTAATCAAACTCCGCTAGAAGACCATAACAGAACCGCACCATGTGTGCCTAAAACCAACGAATCGCCGCTCCCCGAAGCAGGGACAGGTGACTCCTAGATCATCCTGGAGCACAGATAAACCCAATAGCCATTAAATGACACCCTCAGAATAGCTCTACGTAGCCAAGCAATCTGACTCGGTGCGAGCCACCTACATCAAGTCATACCTAAAAGTATCATCATCTGTGTGATCAAACTACATCGAAATCGACCATACTCAAAAATGGCACATCCACCCGGGTCTCCAGACCCCCAATAGGTACCATACACGATCGACACACACGGTCCATAACAACAACATCACCCACAAGGGCGAGCACATGAACAGATGTAACAAAAGACTCACGGGGCATATCTAGAGAATGTGCTAAAATATGATGAACATGTGATTATGAAAAACCAGAATCAAAATAAAAAACTGAAGCATCTCATGACAAACTGAAACAATACCTGGGATCACGGCATCAGAAGCCATCGCATCTGCTCTGGCTGAAAGTTCATAAAATCAGGCCTGATCACCACTGGATCGACCTCCCCCTCTAGGGCGACCCCTAACTGCCTGACTCCCACCTCTAGCTGCCTGGGCGGGCGGTGCAACAACTGGGTCTGAAGCCGCCTGCTGACTCCTCTGCTGATAAGTACCTCTCACAAGACGGGGACAAAACCTCTTGATATGGCCCACATCTCCACACTCAAAGCAACCCCTCTCGGAGAATGACACTGGGGACTGAGAGGAACCCCTATCTCCATGATAACCACTAGAAGAACCAGACATAAATGAACCCTGAACCGATGGTGCCCAAGATGAACTCTGAGCAAGCAAGGTTGAAAAATGGGTGCATCTGATGCGAACTGTGAGGATCATGACCAACTGATCCACCACGATAACCTGAGCGACCTGACTGAGCCTTCCTGAATGGACGGCCTCTACCGGGCTGAGGCTGCCCCCTGAAGGAACCCCACCAAAACTCCCAGATCCTCGAGATCTCTTGGACTCCCTCTCGATTCGCTCCTGGCGGCGAACTGACTCAATCTCTCTGGCAATGTCAACCACCTCCTCAAAAGAAGCGCCAGATACCCTCTCCCTTGTCAGAAAATTCTGAAGCTGATAAGTGAGGCCATCGACGAACCTCTTGATCCTCTCCCTATCCGCGGGGAACTAGCCAAATATCATGACGGGCCAACTCGGAGAACCTCATCTCATACTGCGTCACGGTTATGTCCCCCTGACGCAATGCTCGAACTCCTTTCGCAGCTCCTCCTTGCGGGACTATGATATATACTTCTGAAGGAACATAATGGAGAATTGACGCCAGGTAAGGGGCGTTGCATCAACAGGTCTACGCCTCTCATAGGCCTCCCACCAAGCGAGTGCAGCTCCTGAGAACTGGAAGATAGTAAATGGGACCCCACTGGCCTCCAATATCCCTGCTGTGCGAAGAATCCTCTGACACTTGTCCAAAAAGCCCGAGGCATCCTCGCCCTCAGTACCACTGAAAATCAGAGGATGAAGTCTACTAAAACTCTCCAACATGCGTTGCTCGTCATCTTCCAAAGTTGGGACCACAAAATCCTGGGCTGGGGCAACCGGCTAGACTAGAGATGCCCCCGGTGTCTGAAGCCCTTGGGTAACCTGCTCAGGTGTCTGGGCTGGTGGAGGCTGAGTGCCTTCCTCGGCCTGAGAAGTAGCGGCAGTAGTAGACATAGCGACTGCCTGTGCAAGACTAGTGCACACAGTCAGAATCTGAGCAAGGGTCTCCTGAAGTCCTGGAATCACAATAGGCACTGCTAGTGCTTGAGCCTGTCTCGTTGGAATCTCAACAGCGGGAACCTAGTTCTGAATAGTAGGAGGGTCCACAGGTGCTGTCCCGGCTGCTGCGCGGCCTGCACCCCTCCCTCGACCATGGCCTCGACTATGACCTCAACCCCTTGCCGGTCTAGCTGGTGTCTGATCACCTCGATCGGTGGCGTGAGTCCTCACCATCTGTGAGATAATGAAACAACAGAAGTTTAGTTCCTGGAATCAACAGATTCGCATGACATAATTTAAGAATGTGAGATTTTTCCTTAAGGGTTCTGTAGCCTCTCGAAGAAAAGTACAGACGTCTTCGTACCGATCTGCAAGACTCTACTAAACCTGCTCATGACTTGTGAGACCTATGTAACCTAGGGCGCTGATACCAACTTGTCACGACCCCAAATCCTTAGTCGTGATGGCACCCGTCGTGGAATTAGGAAAGCCCCACATTTCGTTGAATCTAACTTTACTTTCCAGAAAATTTTAAATTTTAAAAGAAAATACTGATAATAATCCATTAGAAAGTTTAAGGCAACATTTAAAGAACAATTCCAAAACCAACCCCGGATCTAGTGTCACTCAGTCACGAGCTACTACTACGTATAAATGTAAAAATAGAGGAAATGAAAACATAGTCTGTAATAATAAAAGTGCGACCAGAAGATAAAGGAGGAGAAGACGAGGTCGCGATCGCCAACAGCTACCTCGATGACTCTGAAGAAACTCTGGCAGCTGCTCAGTATCCACTACCGGGTCCCGGTGTACCTGGATCTGCACACAAGGTGCGTAGGGTAACGTGAGTACACCAACTCAGACGTAACGAACCCAACCTATGGGTTGAGAGGTAGTGACGGCCTAAACCTCGGAAATTACAATAAACAGCATACATAATTGACATGCTAACAGCTTATCAAAGAATATACAAAATATGCCAAGTATGCCGGAATACTCTACATGCCATCGTATAAATATATGAAACCAGTGTGGAAATGCACATAGTGCTCACAACCCTCACACAGCAGTCCGCTCCATACCGTATATGGCTCTCAGGCCCAGGGAAAGTCCATCTCGGAATGTACATAATCATCGGTGACCGTAGTCACTCGGTACTAAGGAAAAAGTCCAATCCAGCCCCATGAAGAAGATCCATCCCCGGAATACAACACTCGGACAAGATCCACATCCAGGGACGATCCACCCCTCACATAACATCAACTTCGGACAAGATCCATGCCCAGGAAAAATCCATCCCTCAATATCAATGCGCTCAGTGGGGGTGTAAAGACTCCGGAGGGGCCCTAGCGGCGCAAACGCTATATCTAGCCAACAAAGGCATGATTTAAGTATCGCTGTAGTGTGCAGTCTATGAAATGATATGCTATAACAGGACTGAGCATATGGAATCAAATAAATCACAAAATGAGACAGTAATATACGATCACTTGGGTCTCAGCATTTTCGGCGTGAAGCCTAGCATTTATACTTAACATGATTTCTAACATGTTAACAATAACCACATTAATAGAAGTGAGGATATCGATCAGTAATAGCTACTACACAATGCCATGGGATGAGCCATGCCACAAATACTCGGTGCACGCCCGCATGACCGTCTCTTGGCATGCGCGTCACCTCAATTATAATCATAAATCATTTAGCTCGGGGTTTCGAACCCTCAGAACCAAGTTTGGAAATGTTACTTACCTCAAAACCGGCTAAAAACCTAGCCCTCAATGCCTTTGCCTCTAGACTGGGCCTCCGAGTATTCCAAATCTACCAAAAATCAGATTCATATCATTATAATATTCCAAGGAATGAAGCCCATTTGAAAATTACCAAATTTACCCAAAAATCCAGATATTGGCCAACTCGACCTCCGGGCTCACGTCTATACATACCAAGAACATCAAAATCGGACTTCAAATGACCCCTCAAATCCTAAATTTAAAGTCTCTAATCACAAGCCCTATTACCCAATTTTTGTATACTAATTTCCCACAACTTTCACCACTAATAAGTCCATTAATCATATATAAAAGAGTTTTAAGTCCAAAAGCCTTACCTCCACGAAGAACTCTCGATTTCCCTCTTCAAAAGCTACAAACTCGTATAAAAATTGTGAAAGAATGACCAAATTTCGCTAAGGGCCCTTTTTATATGTTCTGCCCAGGGATTTCCGCTCTTGCAGCCCATTTCTCGCTCCTGCAAACCCGCACCTGTGAAAAATCAATTAAAGGACCATTTCCGCACTAGCGACTCCTCATGTGCGGTCCAAGTCTCGCACTTCGATCTCCTTCAGCCTGACCGAGTTCCGCACCTGCGCATGCCTCTATGCACCTGCGGCCACCCTTCCACAGGTGCAGCCATACCAGAAACATTGCACCAGCAGCTTCAACTGCAATTTCCAACTTTAAATCCCCCGATGGCTATCCGAAATCATCCCTAGATCCTCGGGGCCCCATAAAAAATACCAACAAGTCATAAATGGCACCCGGACTTAGTCGCACCCTCGGAACACCCAAAACAACATCAAAACACTAAATTCACCTTAGATTCAAGCCTATGAACTTAGAAACTTCTAAATTTTGCAAAAGATGTCGAAACCATCCATAACACGTCCGATTAACCTGAAAATTTGCACACACATCCAAAATGACACTACGAACCTGTTCCAACTTTCGGAATTCCTTTCTGAGCCCGATAGCTAATATTCCACTGCCGACCGAAAATCGCCAAAACTCAATTTTGCCAATTCAAGCCTAATTCTACTCCGGACCTCAAAACCACATTCCGATCACACTCCGAAGTCCCAATTCAGCTAATGAAGCTATCCGAGATCGACATTCCGAGGTCGTTTACCTATAAGTCAACTCCCGATTGACTTTTCCAACTATTAAGCTAATTTAAGAGGCTAAGTGCCTTAATTCTCACCACGACCACTCTGAACCCGAGCCAACCAACCCAACACCACACAAAAGAGATGAACTACACAAGAAATGAAGCAGAAATGGGGAAACGGGCTAAACTCTTGGAACGACCGGCCTGGTCGTTACACATATATACCATTTTCCTAGTTCCAATTTCTTCTAAGAACAGAAGCTAAAGTCCATCTTTCGTTTCTCAATTCAAAATCAAAAAACATATGTCTTTCCTAGTTTAATACTACAAGGACAGAAGCTAAAGTCCATCCAATTTTTGCGGTTCTATAGGAGTACATCGTAATCTTCTCCAAAGGTATTATACAGAGTTTTCCCTATTCCAGGTATGTTAAGTCTATCCCTCCTTTCTTTTGGCATGATCCGTATGATACAAACGAAACAACCAAATGCACAATTTCTATAAATTACTCTATTCGTAGAAATGATAGAGATGTGTATATTCTCATTCTCCCCATCTGTTCATGAGTCTAAAAAATAAGTAAGTTGGTAAAGTTTATTTCATGATATTAATCATAGGCATAATGCTGTTATGACGTACCGAGAGATTTTATTAACGTATTTCATATGCATTTCATGCATTTATACATGTGCATTGACCCATGACCAGATGGCGTTATATACTCATATGTATATATATGTATATGAGATGTGGGAAAGGTTATGGCGTTATATACGCACCACCACCTGATCAGTTGGTATACGATGATGATTTTTCCCACAGTAGCTGAGATGATATGATGGGATGCCCTCAGAGGCTTGATGATGTTATGTACGTACAGACCTATGCATTACATGACATTTATATGAATATGCATGACATTATAGATATTTCATGATTTACAGAGAGATCCAGACTTACATGTATAGGTAATCAGTTTGACAAGCCTTCATAGTAGATGAGATTGGCATTCAGCGAAGGATTGGTAAGACTCCACCTCATTCAGAGTGCAGTCGAGTCTATGAGTCATCGTATCAGAGTATTGCTACAGACTCATGGGTAGGCCTATACCCTGTCCCATTTGATGTCAAATAATCTTAGAGGCTTTGTGGACAGAGGTTCACTTTTTATAGTATGTTAGAGGCCTTGACGGCCCATATGTATTTTTGTTTTAAGAAAAAAAATAGTTTAGTGATAAGTGTTTTCCAACTTACAAGTCGTACATTATGAGTTGTGGCCATGTGGGACCATGATAGTTACATAAGGAATGAGTCCAACTAACTCGACCTATGTATGTTCTAGTTTTGGTCAAGCGGTCGTGAGTTACATAGTGGTTAGCTCGGGCCAGCACGGCACCGGGTGCCAGCCACGCCTCCCCAGGTTTGGGGCGTGACAAAAACACCTGGCTCAAAAGTTAAAAAAACCACGACCTACTTCACAGTAGGATTTTCCCAAACTCTTCACTAAATCACTGAGCCAAAAATTGCATTTACAAAAACACTTTTGTAAACCTAGGACTAACTCTAATCCCTTGTAGAAAACAACTTCTAACTGTTGCGACAACTTCAAGTTAACTCTAACTTGAATACTCTGAGTACCTATTACAATTGCCTCTAGATAAAGCTGAAATATACAATATGAAAATACCTACTACAATTGAACTAGAATAAAAGATAGACACTTGGAGATGGTTCTTCTATCTGGTTCATGTATCTTCAGGTTTGCACACTTGAATCACACCCGAATTGCTTGCAAAATTCCTTGCTATTTTGATCTCAATTCCTGTTTAACTTCTGCGTTTGTGCGTGCCTATAAAATGAGAACATCCTGCAATATATAGAGTTAGTAGATGGAGAAATAACTAGAGTTCTATGCTACTCTTCCTTGGTGGAAGAGTTCTAGTTGATCTCAACTCCTAACTTATTCCTTATCTTAGATAATGTTCTCTTTGAGTAAGGAGTCCTTATCCTTATCAATTATTCAACCTTTTCGATCAAGAGATATCAATTATGCCAAGTTAAGTTTATCTCCTTCACGTGCATCCCGCATGCTCGAGTCTGGCCGTGTCTATGTACACAAGGGATGGACTTAGTTCATGCCTGAGTTCCTTTGCCAATCTTCAAAACTATTCTTCACTTGGGACAACATTTTCTAATCACTCTATCCGTAAAAATCCGGAAAAGATATGGTTCATATCAATAATAGTCTTGACAATCCCGTTTGAGCTTCTTCATTTGTCTTGAAGAGAACTCACCCGGAATGATTCCACACACATGCAAATTTTCTAAATCCGCGAACCATGACACCTCTTTCACTGAAACTGCCAAGAGTTGCTCATCGGGGAAAGAGTCATTGATCTCAAGGCCGTGATGCAGCCAACCCCTCCTCCTCCAAATGGGACTAGTGGTCCGCCACTTGATTTTGACTACCATTTCTATCTTGAATTTCAATATCAGATTCTTGGTACAAGAGCACCCATCTCATCAACCGAGCTTTGGAGTCCTTTTTTTCCCATAAGATAACGAAGTGCCGCATGATCCGTGTGGACAATAACTTTTGCACCCATCAAGTACGGGCAAACTTCTCAATTGAAAATACAATAGCAAGGAGCTCTTTCTCTGTAACAGTATAGTTGACTTGGACGCTATTCATGGTATTACTAGCATAGTAGATCAGATGAAAAATCTTATTGATGCGGTTCCCCAAAACAGCCCCAATCGCTATGTCACTTCCATCATACATGAGTTCAAAAGGCACATTCCAATTGGAAGGGGTGATGATGGCAGTAGTTATCAGCTTAAGCTTCAACAATTCAAAATCTCTCATGCAATCATCATTGAAATTAAACTTAGCATCCTTCTCAAGAAGATTGCACAACAGGTTCATTACCTTAGAGAGGTCTTTGATGAAGCGCTGGTAAAAACTCGCATGGCCTAGAAAAATCCGCACACCCTTTACCAAAGTAAAAGTGGAAGCTTATAAATCATCACAATATTTTCCTTGTCAACTTAAATTCCATTCCTTGAGATTTTGAGGCCTAGGAAAATCCCTTCCTTGACCAAATTTGCAAGACAATCATCAAAAGAATCTCTAACGACCGAGAAGTCATCCATGAAAACTCAAAGGTAGTCGTCTACCATGTACGTGAAAATATCCATCATACACCTTTGAAAAGTTGTCGGTGCATTGCACAAACCAAATGGCATTCCCTTGAAATAAAAATTACAACACGGACATGTAAAGGTTGTCTTCTCTTGATCTTCCGGAGAAATGAGAATTTGGTTGTAGCCCAAGTACCCATCAAGAAAGAAATACAAAGCACGCCGACCAATCTATCGAGCATTAAATCTAAGAAACAAAGTGGAAAGTGATCCTTCCTTGTGACTTTGTTGATCTTGTGATAATCCATATACACCCTCCAACTAGTCACCATTCTAGTAGGAATCAACTCATTCTTGTCATTAGTGACCACCATCATGCCCCTTCTTTGGGACACATTGAAACGGAGAAGTCCACGAACTATTTGTCACGACCCAAACCCATGGGCCGCGACATGCACCCGGTACCTTACTCAACCGAGTACCAACGTAATGTATCTTTCATATCATTCTATCGTAGGTAAATGAATCGGAGTAAAGCATGAGGGAATACAAACTTATACATATAAAGTACATGCCTATAATACCAGAACCACTCGTGTACTGAACATAGGACGACAAGGCCATACAATCTTTTGCGTACATGACATCTGTCTACAAGCCTCTAAGAATACATAATTTTAATAAAGGCCGGGACATAATCCTGCCATACCAAACAATACACGTCTAAATCATACTAACCAAACAAGCAACTTCGAAGCAAATGGAGCGCACCAACATCTTCCGCTGAGCTGATAGCCTACTTGAAGGACTCTCGACTTGTCAATCGGGGCCTGCTGGCATCAAACACAGCGTCCCCAGGCAAAAGGGACTTCAGCACGAATGATGTACTGAGTATCTAAGGCACATAAATAAGCACATAAGAGACATGGAATAAATATAGAGTATTCAACCTGTAAGTTTGGATAACTCTGTAAATCATGAAATACTTATAGTGTCATGCATATGCGTATGAATGTCGTGTCGTGCATAGGTACATGTGTTCATAACATCATCAAGCCTCTAAGGTAATCCCATCATATCATCTTAGCCACTACAGGCAAATCATCAACGTATACTAGCTGATCAGGTGGTGGTGCTTATATAATTCCATAACCTTTTACCATATTCCATATACATATACATACATATATACGCGTTTATAACGCCGTCTGGTCATGGGTCAATGTGCATGTATAAATGCAATGCATGAGAAGTACGTCAATAAAATCTTTTGGAATGTCATAAGACCATTATTCCTCTGATTAATATCATGAAGTAAACTTTTTCACCTTACATATTTTTCCGAGACCCACGAACAGATGATAGAATAATAAGACATATGGGAATTCAAGAACATATACATCTCTAATACTTCTATGAATAGAGTCATTTATGAAAGTTGTGCATTTTCTCATTTCGTTCATGTCGTATAAATCATGCCAATACGAAATAAGGGATAGCCTTAATATTCCGGAGTCGATTCTCTTGAGAATCCTCCCAACACACGTCAATTGCGAAAACATGTAGCGACGGATCGAAGTAGGGAAAAATCCATGTGATATTCTTGAGAAACATTGCACCGTATTCCCTTAGAATCACAAAATACCGTTGCATCTTCATTCTTGGACGTTGGTGGATATTGTGTCGATTGCAAGATTTTTCTAAATTACCCTCTAGCGCTATATATTATAATTCCACTTTAAGTTTTGCACACTGAAATGGTGTATAACTAAAATGTCTACTTCTAATTGTTATGAGTGGAAAAAAAGAAGATACCTATTGAGAGCAAAGCACCATCTCAAGTCAGTACCAATCTCTTCTTCGTACAAACAGCTCTTTCTAATTGGACCTACAGCTATTGCATGTCCATTTCCATTATTCAATTCATTCCCATTAGCAGAGCAAGATATTTCACCAAAGTTGGAATCCTTTTGATGCGTAAATTCATGCATCCTATCTTCCATTATTGGAAATGCATTTATTTACAATAGTTGGTCCAGCAAATTCATGTTTGATATATTTTGTGCCACCTCCTCCTTTAGGCTTGATTAGTTGGCAATTTGTTGTTACACTTACATACTCCCACATGTATAGTTATCCCCTTATAATTATCCAATAATTTTCACTTAAATATTTATCCACAAATTCATTAATTAACAAATTACCCACATAATTAAGAATTATCTCAACTTACTTAAAATACTACTCACATTTAATACACTTTATACACCTTACTATCATGTTCATGGGGTACCTTGTATGGTACTAGTCTATAAATACCGGGTATTTTAGCTCGGGACGTATTTTATCCCAAACTGTCAAACTTCGACGAAATTTATTTTCTTCGATTTGCTTCCCATCTTACCTTCACAAATTTACTCATCACTTATTTGAAATAATATAATGCCTAAAATCTCAAAATAAATTCATTCCCAAACTTCCATTAATTTACTTATGGCGTACTTTCACGTATGAAAATGTGGGGTGTAACATTATTCCCCTCTTTGGAACATTCGTCCTCGAAAGTTGACTGATGTACTTATCATCCTTGTAGTGCATAACTCTTGCAAATTTATTACTTTCCTTGCCAACTAGGCAATTGTTCTGTGAATGAATCCCAAAGGCTAAGGCTTTCCCCCCTTTAGGCCTCTTTCTCACACCACGACTCATGGTCGGAATCTTTCCAATCTCGTAACCATGCTACCTTATATCATGCAGCCTGTACGACACTGACCTTGTACGTGCGCCTATGCAACTCCTTTCTCCTTTTTGCTCCAGCTTCTAGCCAATCTCTAGGCCTTACTTTGCAAACACATATAGAGCTTGATAAAATGTCCCTCTGGCATCTATAGGTATATTGAAGTTCTTCACTCGGTACTATGGAAGAGTTACGAATATTTCTATACCTTATTTCATAGATCCGTTTTTCCATCTGTATGACCTTACTACATCTAAGTAGGTCATACTATACCATAACTCTTACCTCGATTTCTCGTTACTGAGGTCTGTTACCAAATTCCAGGTTACTTTCATTGCTTATCCAATATGTATAAATCTATGTCCTTTAATGCTTCCACATTATTGTGCATCTTAAGAATGACAGCCTAATCTTTTCTGATACTTTATAACTTCTATTCATCCATTGTTGATTCATCTGAATACTGATCTATAATCTACCTTGATAACTTACCTTTTTATGTTACACTGCCGCTAGGGTTCACGTTTCATCGAGGAACATCTAAAATAATTAGACTGATCCACCTGGGGCGATACCATGCTTTCATAATTGTATCTCACAACATCCCAATGTGATTCACCTTGCGTGGGTATTTTAATCCTGTCCAATTCATGAGATCACAATTACACAATCGAAGGCCCAAACATTACTCAATCGAAGGCCCAAACATCATCCTTTTTCTATCACAATTACACCCTCATTCTATTACCAGGGCAACATTTCATCACTTCTAAAGGCTAATAGTCTTAGACTCCTTTGAGTTCGTTCAGGCTATAATGAGCTTTGTATAACTTAGAGAAACCATCTGCTCTTCTTGTTTTCATGGGCTTAATCCTGAAGACTTATCCATTTTTGTTACCTTCTCACTCGCCCATTCTTATCCTTACTTCTGTCTTCTAGAACATTGTCGCTTCACCAAAAAATAGCTTGTGACTTACACATATCTATTTATATTACTTGCAAACTTTCAACTTGCTTGCATCATAGATTACCTTATTTCATTTGGAACATCAAGCGAGACATCACATCGTCTCTAACTCTTCTTTACTCTTTCGACTAGG
>MDKJ01220581.1:0-36052 GCA_005239525.1 Nicotiana knightiana | reverse complement strand
TAACAGTGACAATGTCTGTGGACCAGGTCCAATTCAAAGATTTCTTAAGATTAGATTTTAGTTGTCTCACTTCCGCTTGCAACTCCTTGTTTTTCTCAACCTCACTGCACAGACTATTTGGGATAGAAAGGCTGAGAAGGCTAGAGAGACCCTTTCCATTTTTTAGAACATAGCATTTGAACCCAAAGGCTCTTAAGTGCGTTATCTTAGGCTTTCTTCCATTAAGAAATTCATAGGGGGTTTTGTTTAGGAAGGACCTGATCATGCACCTGTTCATCAAGTAGCAGGCTGTATTGATTGATTCAGCCCATAAATTCTTAGCAATTCCACTATCAATGAGCATTGTTCGAGCCATATCCTCCAGGGTTCTGTTCTTCCTCTCAACTACTCCATTTTGCTGGGGAGTTCTTGGTTCTAAGAAGTTATGTGTGATTCCATTCTCAGTGCAAAACTCATCAAATTTTCATTATCAAATTCAGTTCCATGGTCGGATCTGATGCAAGCTACCTTAAGTTCCATCTTCACTTGGATTTTCTTTACAAAGGCCACAAACACTTCAAATGTCTCATCTTTTGCTCTAAGAAATAACGTCCAAGTGAATCTTGAGTAGTCATCCACAATCACAAATATGTACTTCTTTCCACCCCTGCTTGGAATTCTCATAGGTCCACACAAATCCATGTGGAGAAGTTCAAGAGGTCTGGAAGTGCTAACATCGTTTTTTGGCTTAAAGGATGATTTCACATGTTTTCCCTTAGCACACGCATCACAAACCTTGTTCTCCTTGAACTTGGAATTTGGCAGACCGCGTACCAGGTCCTTCTTTATCAGTTTGTTCAGGAGAGAAAAACTAGCATGACCCATCCTTCTATGCCAAAGCTCTGCATCATCATCGACAGCCTTCAAGCAGTTCACTTCACCAGCTTCCAAAGATTCGAAATCAGCAACATAGATGTTCTTGTACCTCTTGGCTATCAACACTACTTCCCCAGTTACTAGACTAGTAACTGTGCACACTTTGGACAAGAACTCCACTTTGTTTCCTTTATCGCAGATTTGAGAGACACTCAATAGGCTATATTTCAGGCCATCCACATAATATACATTTTCTATTGAGTGCTCCAGAGATCTTCCAACTCTTCCAACACCAAGGATGTATCCCTTCTTTCCATTTCCAAAGGATACATCCCCTCCCTACAAGGCTTTCAATGAGAGAAAATCCATGGTATTTCCAGTCATATGCTTTGAGCATCCTCTGTCCATGATCCATTGTAGCCCAGTTCCCGTCACTGATCCCTGCACAAATAAATCAATGGTTAGATTTAGGAACCAAACAAGTTTGGGTTCCTTCTAATTAGAAAAGGGATGAATAAGAACTCTTCTAGTCCATGCCGACAAGAATTGATATTTCTTGCTGGGACCTGGTCCTTTCTTAGTGTTTCTCCTTCCAGCAAACATCTTATTTTTATGGACTGATTGATCCTTGGCTGGGCAACTTTCCTTGAAGTGCCTGTTGTTCCCACAGTAGGTACAAAGCCAATTGTCTGGGACTGTATTTTCTCCTTTTGAAACCCGATTCCCTGCTTGTTCCTAGAGTTGTTAAAGTACATAACAGTGACAATGTCTGTGGACCAGGTCCAATTCAAAGATTTCTTAAGATTAGATTTTAGTTTGCTCATTTCTGCTTGCAACTCCTTGTTTTTCTCAACCTCAGACTATTTTTGACCTCATTCAGTTCTTTTTCAAGCTTGACATATATTTCACTAGCTATTTCCTTTCCTTTATCTACACTTGATGAACCAGGTTCTAGTCTTAGTCCGTGAATAAATTCTTTTAAGTCTGTGATTATTACTAGAAATCATTTCTTTCTTGCTCAACAGTATCTATTCTCATGTTCAAGCACATCTTTTCACTACTTAGATTCTCTACTATTTCTTTCAAATCTGCCACTGCTACAGTTAAATCATCTCTCTCATTTTCTGACTCTCTATTTTTTTTTCTATCTCTTCCTTTTTCTTTTCAAGATCTTTTATGGTATCCTTAAAATCCACAACCACCACCATTAGGTCATCTCTTTCATTCTCAACACAGTTGATTTTGCGCCTTAGAGTCTCAGTATTTTTTTCAAGGTTTCCTACAGTTTCTTTCAAGTCAACCACACACACAACTAGGTCATCTCTGGTTTGTTCTACTTCTCCTAGTTCTAGGGCCAATGAATCTTTATCTTCAACTAAGATATAATAGGTATCAATGAGAACATTTGACAATGACATTAATTTTCTAGGAGAATAGGATTTCAGATTTCTCTGAACATCCCTGAAATTTACCTCATTTGTGTCATCTTCTTCTTCTTCATCAGATTGAGCCATAAGAGCACACAACGAATCATACTCCTTAGCCTTATTCTCAACTGCCATCATGGAGCTATTTTCTGCTTCAGGTTCCTCTTCTGATTCACTAAATAAGTCTCCCCAAGCAGCAAGAGCGTGCTTTACAACATTGTCAGCTGCGTGTTTTCTGCTAAATCTTTTATCAGCGATCGGGTTCCTCTTTGCAGCTTTGTCAGTGTTGTATTTGTATTTGTCCTGTTTCAGGAGCGGGCAGTCTTTTATGAAATGTCCGGGCTTACCACATTTATGACATAGGTCATAGTTTTTAGGCTTGCTTGAGCTGCCTCTTCTTGGTATTCCCCCATTTCTTCGAACCATCTTTTGGAATCTTTTGGTGAGATAGGCCATGTCGTTGTCTTCTTCACTTAACTCATGCTTTTCAGCTTGGAGAACCAGGTTCTTCTCCTTCTTGGGCTCCCTTCTCTCACTGTCCTTTTTCCTCTTCATCTCATATGTTCTCAAGTTTCCTATTAACTCGTCCATTGTTAAGACCTGAAGATCCTTTGCTTCAGTTATGGCATTTACCTTGCTTTCCCAGGAACCAGGAAGAACACTTAAGATTTTTCGCACTAGCTTGTTCCTGGGAATGACTTCTCCTAGAGAGTGAAGCTCATTGATAATGAAAGTGAACCTGGTGTGCATATCCTATATAGATTCATCTTCCTTCATCTTGAACAGCTCGTACTCAGTGGTTAGCATGTCAATCTTGGACTGGTTCACTTGTGTTGTTCCTTCATGGGCAGTCTGCAAAGCATCCCAAGTCTCTTTAGCTGATTGACACACAGAGATCCTATTGTATTCGTCAGGTCCGATTCCACAAACAAGAATTTTCTTTGCACGAAAATTCTTTTCCACAGCTTTCCTATCAATATCGTTGTAGTCTCTCCTGGTTTTTGGCACCATTAAACCAGTTTCTCCAACTTTGTGCATCAGAACATGAGGACCATCACAAATTATATCCCATAACTTAGAATCCTTAGCCATGATAAGTCGTGCATGCGGGTCTTCCACCATCCATAATACTGACCATTGAACCTGGGAGGTCGATATGTGGATTGTCCTTCCTCAAAGTTTGGTAGAGCAGTCATTTCAAATCCTTTCTAGGTGTTAACCGTTTAGAAAGAACCTGCTCTGATACCAATTGAAGGTTTGTGAGTCTACCAACCAGTAGAGTTACCAGGTTCTCTAGGAGTTCCCACGAAGAAATGCTTTAGTAATACAAGTAAAGTGACACAGGATTTTTACGTGAAAAAAATCCCTCTTAAGGGGAAAAAAAAACCACGACCTACTCTTGTAGGTGTTCAACTTCACTAACTTGTAATCTACACTATTACAAGCCACTTTGTAAGGCACTCTTACAAAGACTTCAACTTACAAACTTACACTCACTATTGCAAGCCACTTTGTAACTCTCTAGTTACAAAGACTTTGACTTATGACTAACCCTAGTCACACAACGGCACAGATGAAATAAGGGTTTTAGAGTTCCTATTACAAGGCTTCTAAGAAAGCAAGATAGGATGCAATAGAAAGCAAAACACAAGATTACAACTCAACGAATGGACGCCTAAGACACACAGTGAAACTGGTCCTCTTTAGTGGAGTTGTCTTCTTGTTCTTGACACACTTGAGCCTTCAATGCTGGGCAGATCTTCAATGCTTAGAAGAATGATAGTAAATGCTCAAGTGAATGTGTTGTTTTTCTTCACACAATATGTTAAGGACCTTACCATATTCCAAGAAGGATGTTCCAAATCTTTTGGGTACACTTCACAATAAATGGGAAGTGACTGCTGCACTGTATCGCGTACAGTTGCATGCAGTCACTTTTCTGTCACAACTTTTACAGCTGTAAAGTTGACCCTGCACTTCCGTCTGTGCGTCTATCAAGGGATCAGGTCCTCCAACTAGTCCCTTATTGATAAAAGGTACACAGTCCGGAATTCCTTGAGTTGAAGCTAACTGCTTGTGTTGTTTACACATCATGTCCTTTCTCTGGTTCGTCACGTAAAAGTTTGTTAGATCATCAAAATAGAATATAACCCATCAACTTCGTTCTTAAATTCTTCAGAAAGTCATAGCTATGTGGCCATAGGACAGGACATGTCGGTTTCGGATTTGGCAGAGAGTTGCAGCGTGGAAATAGTAGCCTGGGCATCGGCTCGTGGGCTTTCGGGTGACAATACTTCTCTATTGAGCCTTCAGGATGCCCTGAGTTACGGGTTTGAGCTTTCTTGGAAGCGTACCTTCTTGTGTAGAGAATGTGAAGCGAGTCAAGGCAACTGTTTTGCTGAAGGCGACGACTATCGTTGCAGCCGTTGCAACGATGGCACCCCTTTTGATTTCCCCTCCCTTGTAAGTCAATATTCATTTTACGTTTTACCATGTTCAATTTATCAGTTATAACAAAATTCGGATCTCTTTGGCGTTCAATTCTCCACTCTTTTTTATGCTTATCACTGATAAGTTATCAGTTACCTTCATAATTACTACTAACCAAGTTTCAATTCTCAGCAACTCATTTAAGATGTAGCATCTCTATTTTACTCAAATTCCTATATTGGACAATGCATGTAGCATCCACTTACATGGCGGTACGTACTTGAGATATTGGAATGCACTAACTTCATTACACTAAGCATTTCCTTGAAAGGAGACCGTTAAAGCAATACGTTTCCCTTCGTTGCACCGTATAGTTATAAGCTTTTCTTCAAGTCTTTAACAAATTTTCTTCCTCTAACATAATTTCTCCTTTGTGACTTGCCTGTTTGACAGTTCTTTCTATAATATACGGTGGATTTGCTATAGGTGAGTCTTCTTACACTTTGTATTCTGAATAATGAAATAACTTTGAACTCATACCCCTTTACCCTATGAAAAAGGATGTGGTTTTCTATTCTATGACTTCCTCTTTTGTTTTTGAAATATGTAGCTACTATTCTGTCATTACGATTTCTCTTTGGATTGGTTTTCCTGATTGCATTTGATCACGCTCAACTATGTCTTCTATAAAGACTAAACGGGCGTTGCAAATATAATCCTGGGGTATTTTACCCAGAGTTGATCCCTCAGGGAATTGACGTATCAAGCACGCTATTTAAATTAGTACTCAGCTGTCACCTGATGTTTGTTAAATTACTAATACTAAAGATTAAAAGCAAAGATTAATTATACTAAGGTATAAACAATTGTAATAAAAATCTAAGGTTATAGTTTCCCCCGCTGGTGAACTTACTTCTCGGATATTCGTATAGCTTGATTAATCGTCTCTATCAATCATGAACGCTCTATCTACCATAAATCTCTCTCAAGTAATTATGATAATTTACTAGACGCACTCTCTCAAGTTACGCTAGCTAGATTGCATTACAGTTCACTTAGATTGCACCCGAAGTATCGTTATCTCTAATCCAACCTCTAAACCCTCGGTTATGACTTTCGTCTATACTCTGGGAGTGGTGTTGTTCAAACAATTACCTAAATATGCACTCTCTCTCAAGTAGATACATAATAAATAGGCACAGCTAATTGAGGGCCCTTCAATCAACTACAACAAGAACGTAGTTGAACAAATAGAGTTTAATCAACCAATCAAAGCTATATTAATATCACAATAAGTTTATTCCCCAACGGGTTCCACACGAAATTAGCTAAACAAATTCATAAGAATAAAATCTAAAACAACTAGCATAATTAAACTACAAAGTAAGGAAGAAAATATGTACAAATTGATGTTTTGCCTTCGATTCACTCTAAACTCGAATCTCTGTGTATCCCTGTGAATCTCCCTTTGTAGTTGTGTTTTAGGAGTCTATTTATAGGTTTAGGGTGAACCCTAACCGTGTAGGAGACTTCTATTTCAATTAGAAAACACTTAAACCCGTCAAAACTCGATTTCTGGCCGAACTGGGGACCTGGCGTTTGGACCCAAACGCCTGGCTAACGCCAGGCCAGGGCTGGCGTTTCAGCCCAAACGCCTGGCTAACGCCAGGGTGGGGCTGGCGTTTCAGCCCAAACGCCTGGCTAACGCCAGGCAGGGTCAGTGTGTTTGGCTCTGTCGCCCGGCTATCGCCCGGGTGTCTCCTTTCGCGTATTTTTCGACGTATTTGCATCCTTTTAGCTCCGTTTCCATCTCCACTTCACCTACACATGAAAAAACTCCATTAAGCACATAACAAGTGTAATTTTATCATTAATGCGCATAAAATGTAAGGTATATCACATGTTAAACTATGCAATTTAGTCTCGCATCAACATTAATAGTGTACAATTGGAGAAGACGACACTTATCTATGTACCAATCAATCGAAGACTTCCTGCAAACGCAGAGCAACCTTGTGCCAATTAAGTACTCCTATTCTGAGATTAAGAAGATGACTAATAAATTCAAGGAAAAACTAGGCGAAGGAGCCTATGGAACTGTCTTTAGAGGAAAACTCCGTAGTGGTCCTTTTGTTGCTGTGAAGATGATGCACAGCTCTATGACTAATGGGCAAGAATTTATCAGTGAAGTTTCCACAATTGGAAGGATTCACCATGTTAATGTTGTGCAGTTCGTCGGATTCTTTGTTGAGGGCTCAAAACGTGCTTTGGTATATGATTTCATGCCTAATGGTTCATTAGACAAGTACATATTTCCGCAAGAAAGAATTGTTTCCTTGAGTTACAAACAAATGTTCGAGATATCTCTAGGAGTTGCCCGTGGGATAGACTACTTACATCGGGGTTGTGACATGCAGATCTTACATTTTGATATAAAGCCTCACAACATTCTTCTGGATGAAAATTTCAATCCAAGAATATCCGACTTTGGGCTTGCAAAATTGTACCCAACAGATGATAGTATTGTGAGTTTAACTGCAGCTAGGGACAGTGGGTTACATGGCCCCGGAGTTGTTCTATAAAAATATTGGTGGAGTGTCATAAAAAGCCGATGTATATAGTTATGGTATGTTGTTGATGGAAATGGCTGGCAGAAGGAAGAACATGAACCCATTTGCGGATCATTGAAGCCAAATTTACTTTCCTACATGGGTTTACGACCAATTTAATGAAGGGAATGATATAGAGATGCAGGACGCCAGCGAGGAAGATAGGAGGATGGTAAAGAAGATGATATTTGTGGCATTGTGGTGCATACAGATGAAGCCTGTTGATCGTCCTGCAATGAACAAAGTTGTTGAAATGCTTGAAGGAGATGTTCAACTCCTACTGATGCCACCTAGACCTTTTATATCTCCTCGTGAGATTGCCGGGGATGTTATTGAGACAACAAGAATTTCCACGGAGGTATAGGTGGCCACTCACTGTGCTGTGCAATCCATGGTCATAAACTCATAATTTACTTAATTAAAATCTTTCATTTGAGCTGGTGATTACCCTTTCTACATTTTGTTTTTCTCCAATATACAGTCTGTCTGATTCATTGTGCAAGTATCAGTTTCTTACATCAAACTAAGATTCCTAGGATTGATATGAGATGTATATCTGAAGTGTTTTATGATTTATGATCTCATGGAGTAAAGTAAAATTAATGTCGACTTCAAGATGCAATGCTTGTTGCATTGTGAATCATTAATCCTTTCAGGATAGTGCTACAAGATTGATTTAGTTCACGACATCCAATATCTATAAGGAGTGTTCAAACCCACGAGGCCACATGTAGTCATTTCTGTCCCATGCTAGTGAAACTAGTCCTTGTTTGGTTTTCATTGTAAGATTTTTGAGTGTAATATGATGCTTTAGTGAAGTGTATATTAGTTTATTCGCATGTTGGTTCCGAAAGGTAACTATCAAGCATAGTTTCATCAAACAAGGAAATGATTACACCATCACATTTTCTTTATGGAGTGATCAGAACGTCCTCTGTTTGTCAGGATAGAAGCAAATTCTTATTAAAGTAACTGCGATGTCCTTAAGTTGATTAAGGTAACTGCGATGTCTGGTACTCCTTCCAGCACCATTGGGAGTACTAGGGTGATAGAAGGAGAGCCTGCTCAGTATCCTGAGTACGTCAATTTTCTAGTAGAAAACTAATTAGCATCCCCTTCTGCACGCCATTTAATTGCAGTTATGTTGACATGACCATCTTTAGTAGTTAGAAAAATATTCTTAAGTTAGAGATATACCGTATGCTCCACCAGAAAAGCAAAGCAAATTAAAGCTTCTACTAATATCTGCCTCGTAAATCTTAGTTACCACCCAAGGTTCCCGGATTGACGAATGTTTGACGATTTAAACTTCCACAACATTGGCATAGGTTTCTTTAGAAAGGTATCACCTTGACAAGATTGAGGCCTTAAGCTCAATTAAACTGATGCATATTCTTCGCAAAGGATTACCTTGGTGGCTACTGACAAATGATGAAAAGTGCATATTTTTGTGTATATTTGTATATTAATTTTTGTATGAGTTACGAGAGTTTATGTGATTTTTGAAGTGAAATATGCTTATTATGAATTTTTTATGTGTAGGAGCGAGTTTGGATGATAAATGATCAAAATATGACAATTTGATACAAAAAGGAAGAGATGGAAAGAATTGGAGGCTCGTCCAATCTCGTGCGTGACACGAAAATGAACGTGAAATAAGGAGAAAAATTAAGGCACAAAACAGCGAAGCGAAGCGAAGCCACGGATCGCTTCGCGAACTGAAATATTGAAAAAGCTAAGTCCGCGTCTATGGTCGTGCGTTGCGCGAAGGCAGACGTGCCCTCCTGTTCTCCTATCCGATTTTGGATTTTCTTGGACGGCCCTCCACCCTACCTATGTCATATAAATACATCCTAAAACATAACTTTGGAGGAGGAGGCACTACTTTAGGGTTACACAAAACCTTTGGAGGCAAGAACACACTTGGAGCAAGGAGAAGGATTCAACTCCACGTTTTTCCCTCTTTCTTCCTTTATTTCCGTTTTGGTTATGAATTCTAGTATTTTAGTTTAGCATACTATTATGAATAACTAATTTTTTATCTAGGGTTTTCATGGAACCTTTTGGAAGATGAATTCTTGTTAAGTTGAATATAATTTAGCTTTTGAATTTCCTTACTTGTTCAACTGCGTGCTTATTTTTGTTGATTGAATGACCATCAAATGATTGTACCTATTTATTATATATTTCTTGGGAAATAGTGCATATTTAGGTAGTTGTTTAAAAACTCCACTCCTAATGCATATGGGGAATCAATACGGCGGGTTTAAATGTGGGTTTAGGAATAACAAAGTCTTGACGTAGTCATAGTGAGTGATAAGATTGTGCCCGCTACCGTAGTTCGGGAGAATATGTCTAGTAAATTGTTGTAGTTTCTCGGGAGAGAATTACGACACCTAAAGTGCTCACAATCAGTAGAGAATAATTAGGCGAAATTATAGGAGACGTAGGGGAGAGGATTCCGACAATTGGAGAAATCATAACTCTAGACCTCCTTAATCTTGTCTCCAACTCTTAGTATCTTTAATTGTTAATTTTCTATTTCAATTTGTTAGTTAATTAGTTAGACATAAGAATTTTCATATTTATAATATAGAAATTGTTCGAACTGGTCTTCTTGGTGATAGTGAACAGTTGTAGCTAAACATTAGTTCTCTGTGGGATTCGACTCCGTACTTTTAGACTGAATTATATTTGTAGCGATCGTTTATCCTTTTTAGGACTAAAGTTGGGTGTGATCAAATTTTGGCGCCGTTGCTGGGGAACTAACGGTGTAGCTATAGTTGTACATATTGCTAGGTTTCAAATCTGAACTTTTATATTTTTTTTTAGTATTTTATTTTATTTTAATTTTACTTGTTGATTTGAGAAACATGGCATCTTGGAATTATGGGAGTTTCGATGTTGGTAATTCTACTATTGATCTTCCTTGTGCTTATTGTGGACGAAACCACATGCGACAAAATTGTCAAAATATTTTTGAGATCGAGTTATGTGCACCAACTCAATCTTATGTGTGGAATTTATGTGATATTTGTGGTGGTAAAGATGTTCACTTTTATGATTGTGCTTATATGTCTTATTCTCCCCCAACCCCTTATTATGATGGTCCTACTTTTTCTTGTGAGGTTAACAGGAACAAAGAACCCGGGGAAGATGACTTGAAGGAGATAAAATATATGTTAAAGTGTTTCATGGAACAAAGTAATGAGAAACAACTGCAAATACAAAGGCTATGTGATACTATCCAAAGGCAAAGGGAAACTATTCATAACCCGGAGGTACAAGTGAGACAATTAGCTGAAACATTTAATGCTCCACAAGCTGATATTGTGGATAGTAGCCAAAAGGAGCAAACATTATATGCAGAAATTGAGATGCTAATGGAGGAGGTCAAAGTAGAACACCAACAATCTATCTAACTAGAATTGAGGATGCCGATGTTGAAGATATGATACTAGAGTCAGCCAAGGACATTGAGGATGCAAATTTAATTGACTCTAGTGTTATCTGTGTTGAGGATGTCGAAAATCTTAAATTCATGTATTTGAGCGCGTTGGACCTCATTCCACACTCTTCTGTACCTTGTGTTCTGATAGTGAAATGGAAATGGATCCTTACGAGCATACAAAGGAGCCAACGGAAGAAGTAGATGAGCCTTATATTATGAAAGTTTTTAAGCCGTCTAGGCAAAATGACACCCTCAGCTGGAAGCCAAAAGTGCATAAAGAATCATTTAATTTTTGGCCTACAAGAATTTGTACCACCCCAAGAGCATAATCATAAGCTTGAGTCAAAACTTGGGGTTCAGTTCATAAGCTTAAGGTGGAGGCAAAAAGTGATTCGCGTCGTTTCGCGACGTTAAATCAAACGCTTGTTGGGAGGCAATCCAACTTTGCTGTTTTTTTTTTACTCTTTTTAATTTTTTTTTGTAGTGTCATTTTTTTCCCTAGGAGCATGGGAAGCAAAGTCGGAAGAAAGAAAAAAAAGTGAGATGGTGAGAACTAAGTGTGGAGTGCCCGCACAAAGAATCAAGTCTGGGGTAAGTCTGAGTACTCCATGAGCTGCTAATGCTTCGGTCTATTGCCTACGAGGGAGTTTTTCTTACCCTCTTGTATTTATGGGTGTGCATTGAGGATAATGCACAATTTTAAGTGTGGGGTGAAGAGACTGTTTGGGTGGATTCCTATGCTAGTTTAGTTGTATTATTTTATATGTTTTGAAAAAAAATTAAAAAAATAATTAGGTAAAAATAATCCCTCTTGGTTTTTCTTATGACCACGGTTCTTTTCCAAGGGATGACTCTATGAACCAGGTAGTAGCATTTTTTCTTTTAAGTAGAATTTTAAAAAAGATTTGGACTTTTATCAACGACGGACTTCCTAGATAATTTTCTTGAGGGTTTAAAGTCTAAAGAAAAATACAAAAAGAATTTTTTCTTTTTTTTTCAACTGATAATGGAATTGGAAGAACTTGTGTATCGATGCTTCATGACAAATTTTATATCGGGGCTTAGACCTGTAGCATTTGTGCTTAATACTTTTCTCGTAAGTCTTGTGAGTATGTGCCTTGAGAATATATGTGACTTTACTCTGACTCTTGGGCTCATCTTTTGACCCTTGTTATGTACTTCCTATATGGTTTAGTTTTATTATGACTGTGCTTAGCTGCTTTAATTTGAGAGCCGGGTTTGAGCAGTCTTGAGTAGGTCATGTGCATTGTGCGATGTGAGAAGTTCAAGTTGAACTTTTTGCCATCCCGAGTTAGTCTAGAACTTGCCCCGTGTGTGAGCCGAAACGAAATGACTAAGTATCGATAGGCTAGGAGATGATATAGGAATTTTTTTGATTGACCATTTAGCCACTTTTGTCCACCAGTGCTAATATTATCCATAGTCAACCCTTTTGAGCCTGTAGACCATTTCCTTGGCACCCACATAACAAGATAAATTCCCCTTGTTCTTAATCAATTCTTGTTCACCCTTTACCTCCGAAAGCACTTGAGTCGATATAAGAGTAAAGAGGGAGACCGAGTAGCTTTTGAGTGGAACCATATGAAGGCCGAGAAGGCGCGTTGAATGAATTATTAGCTGGAAACAAAAAAAAAAAAAAAATATATATATATATATATATATTGTCACGACCCGGAATTTCCATCATCAGGACCGTGATGGCGCCTAACATTCCACTTGGTATGCAAGCCACGTTAGAGTATTATTGAATCAATTCTAATACAGTTCAATAATTAACAGTAAATAAGCTATAAAGAGTGTGAAATATTATAACAACTTCATCATTTATCACTACTCATATCTGGTGTCACAATTCTCGAGCATTCTAGAATCTACTACAAATACAAGTCTGAAAGAAGTACAACTGTTTGAATGAAAGAAACAGTAAACAGAAAAGATAGATGGGGACTTAAGGTCTGTGAACACCGACATATCTAACTTGAGTCTCTGGATAGCGGGTCCAACAGCTAAACTCTCGGTCAACCAGAGTCGGCGCCAAAATCTGCACAGAAAGTGCAGGGTGCAGTATCAGTACAACCGACCCCATGTACTAGTAAATATCGAGCCTAACCTCGACGAAGTAGTGACGAGGCTAAGACAAGACACCTACAATCAAACTTGTACAACTTAACAGTGTATATACAAGTAACAATAAAGAACTAAACAAGTAATACTGGAAGGGAAACATGCTGAGGGGAAATACGAGATAGAGAATTACAGCAGAAAGATAACTTGGACAGTAAATATACTATGAACCAACAAGAATCAATGAACACAATAAAGGAAAAGTGCACGACATCACCCTTCGTGCTTTTACTCTCATCCTCACCATAAAGTCAATAGAAACGACACGGCATCACCCTTCGTGCATTAACTCTCATATCATGGCACGACATCACCTTTCGTGCATTACACTCACAATATGACACGACATCACCTTTTGTGCATTAACACTCTCAACCTCACATAAAGTTAATAGAAACGACATGGCATCACCCTTCGTTCATTAACACTCACCCTTACCAAAATAATGAACAATGACAGTAGGGAGATAGAACCAACAAGATCAAATCTTACTTCGACGTTCGGTTCCACAATACCAACCTCAACTTGATTCAACATCAATCAATACCAAAATCCGTAAACATAATAATAATGATCAACATTACAATTAACTAGTCTAAGCATGAATATTGTGATCAAGGAAAGCAACAATTACAAGAATAAGACCCACCCGCATGTTATAACCCGACAACAACGCACTCAATCACAACTTTTCCCTTTAAACAAGCATCCGGACCAATAGAATCTAGCAAATTACCAACCAAACAATTCAAATAAAGCCTTAGGAACTACCCACGATTGTAAAGAATTCAATTTAGTTCATTTTTAACAAAAGTCAACACCCGGGCCCGCTTATATAATTGATTTTGGAATCCGACCTTAATTTGAGGTCTAAATCCCCAATTTATCAAATCCTTAGTTTCTACCCAAAACCCCCTCAATCACCATGAAAACCTTAGATTTTTGGTTGAATCTTATGAAAAAGTAGTGAAAGATTGAAAGAAATTAGTTTAAGATCACTTACCAATGATTTGGGGAAGAAAAGTTCTTTGGAAAATCGCCTCTTGTGGTTTAGGTTTTGAAAATTTGGGAAATGAATCAAAAATCATATCTAAGTCATCTTTTGTTCAGCTGCAGGTATCGCATTTGCAAATAAACAGTGTTTTTGCAATTGCTATAAATGGTTCGTAATTGCGAATGAACAGTGTTTTCGCAATTGCGAATGAATAATGTCGCACCAAAAACTAGCAAAACCCAAACTTCTCCGAAATGATCCGAAATCGCCCTGAAACTCATCCGGAACCTCCCGGACACAAACCATATATGAATTTCAATCATAAAACACGCTACAGACCTGCTCGCGTACTCAAAACACTAAAAAGAGGCCGTCTTAACCCGATATTGATCATGGTCAAACTCCCAAATTTCTTAACTTTACTAATCTCTCAACCAATGATCCAAAAATACACCCAAGCCCCTCGGGACTCCAAACCAAAAGTGCACGCCAGTCTAAAAGCATCATATGAACTTGCTCGCGTGATCAAATCACAAATAAGACTTAGAACTATGAATTGAATACCAAGTCAAATGAAATTTTCAAGAAAGCTTTGAAATCTCTATTTTTACCACGTGACGTCCGAATCATGTCAAACTGACTTTGTTTCCCACCAAATTTCACAGATAAGTCAAAAATATTATATTGGACCTGTACCGGGCTCCAGAACAAAAATACGGAACATGTATCAACAAGGACAAACATCAACCAATTCTTAAGAACCATTAAATTTTCAGACTTTTAATTTTCAACAAAAAATCATAACTCAGGCTAGGGACTTCCGATTTTGATTCCGGGCATACGCCCAGGTCCTATATTTAGATACAGACCCACCAGGTTCGTCAAAACATAGATCCGGGTTCGTTTACCAAAAATATTGATCGAAGTCAACTCAAACGAATATTTTAGGAAAAATTTCTTATTTTTATCAGATTTTAACATATAAGCCTTCCGAGCCAATACCCGGATTGTGCACCCAAATCAAAGAAGGCTAAAATGAGGTTCTAAAGGCTTCGAAATATAGAATTTGGTTCTAAAACCTAATATGACCTATCTGGTCATCACATTCTCCTCCTCTAAAACAAACGTTTGTCCTCGAATGGACATAGAAAAGTACCTGAACTGGAGAATAGGTGGGGATATCTACTCCGCATGTCCGACTCGAACTCCCAAGTAGCTGCCTCAACAGGATGACCTCTCCACTGCACTCAGACCGAAAGATAACTCTTCGACCTCAACTGACACACCTGCTAGGCTAGAATGGCCACCGACTCCTCCTTACAAGTCAAATCCTTGTCCAACTGGACAAAGCTGAAATATAACACATGGGACGGATCACCGTGATATTTCCGGAGCATGGACACATGGAAAGCCGGATGAACGGCTGATAACCCCGGAAGCAACAGAAGCCTGTAAGCCACTTCTCCCACTCTCTCAGGAATCTCAAAAGGTCTGATATACCTAGGGCTCATCTTTCCCTTATTCCCAAATCTCATGATACCCTTCATAAGTGATACCCAGAGCAACACTCTCTCCCCGACCATGAATGCAACATCACGAACTCTACGGTTGGCATAACTATTCTGCCTGTACTAAGCTGTGCAGAGTCGATCCTGAATAATCTTAACCTTATCCAAGGCATCTTGTACTAGATCTGTATTCAACAACCGAGCCTCCCCCGGCACGAACCACCCAACTGGAGATCGGCACCGCCTACCATATAATGCCTCATACGGAGCCATCTGGATGCTTGACTAGTATATGTTGTTGTAGTCAAACTCTGCAAGGGGAAAAACTAATCCCACGATCCCCCGAAGTATATAACACATGCACAGAGCATATCCTCCAAGATCTGAATAGTGCGCTCAGACTGTCCGTCTGTCTGAGGATGAAACGTTGTGCTCAACTCAACCCGCGTGCCTAACTCATGCTATACTTCCCTCCAGAAGGACGAGGTGAACTGCGTACCTCAATCAGAAATAATAGATACGGGCACACTGTGAAGACGGACGATCTCGCGGATATAAATCTTTGCCAATCGCTCCGAAGAATAGTAACTTCCACATGAATGAAATGCGCTGAATTAGTCAGCCTGTCCACAATGAACCAAATGGCGTCGAACTTCCTCTGAGTCTGTGGGAGTCCAACAACAAAGTCCATAGTGATACGCTCCAGCTTCCACTCAAATTTCTCTATCCTCTAAAGCAAACCTCCGAGTCTATGATGCTCATACTTCACTTGCTGACAATTCAGGCACCGAGCTACATAAGCAACTATATCCTTTTTCATCCTCATCTACCAATAATGATACCGCAAGCCCGGATGAATAGAATACTGGGAACTGTGGGCCTCCTCCAGAATCAACTCACGAAGTCCATCCAACTTAGGCACACAAACACGACCCTTCATCCTCAAAACTCCGTCATCACCAACAGTAACCTACTTGGCACCACCGTGTCGCACTGTGTCCCTAAGGACCAACAAATGAGGGTCGTCATACTGCTAATCTCTGATACGCTTGAACAAGGAAGACCGAGCGACTGTGCAAGCTAGAACACGGCTGGGCTCATCTAACCTCACACCGCCTGGAATGAACCCAAGGCTGCCCATACTCGATGCCTTCCTACTCAATGCGTCGGCCACCATATTGGCCTTCCCAGGATGGTACAAGATGGTGATATCAGTCTTTCAATAGCTCCAACCACCTCCTCTACCTCAAATTGAGATCTTTTTGCTTGAACAAATACTGAAGGCTCCGATGATCAGTGAAAACCTCACACAACACGCCATAAAGATAGTGCCTCCAAATCTTCAGCGCATGAACAATGGCTGCCAACTCTAAATCATGGATAGGGTAATTCTTCTCATGAACCTTCAATTGTCGCTGTTACACCCCATATTTTCGTACGTGAAAGTACGCCATAAATAAATGGATGAAAGTTCGGGAATGGGATTATTTTAGGATTATAAGTATTATGCTATTTCAAACAAGTGATAAGTAAACTCGTGAAGGTGAGAGGGTAAGTGAATCGAAGAAAATGAGTCTCGTCGGAGTTTGGCAATTTGGAATAGAATACGGTCCAAGCTATAATGCCCCGTATTTATGGACTAATGTCATAAAAGGAACCACATGACCTTGATAGCAAGATGTATAAAGTATGTTAAAAGTGAGTAGTATTATAAGTAATTTGAGATAATTCTTAATTATGTGAATAATTGATTAATGGTGGGGATAACTGTGAGCACCTAATTTTTGATCCAAATCAAAATTTTTACCACTTTTTAGTATGTAAATATTATTTGAGTTTAATCTACATATTTTTACCTTTATTTTATTTTTTAGTAGATTTTATTTAAGAAAATTAAAAATCATAAAAATTATATGTTCTTGATTTTAAATATTTAGCTAGTATTTTTTATTTATACTAATGAGTCATTTCCGTGTGGCAAGATTCTTTCTTATCTTTTGTAACAAACTCACATGCTCTCCCTAAAAACTCACATGCTCATACACACTCTTTTTTCTTGGACACCAATTAATCCCTATAACTATTCTATATAAACACACACAAATACAGACAAGGGACACACAAAAAAGAGCTAAACTAAATTTCTAAGAAGAACGGCAGCCCTCTTTTTTTTTTTTTTTTTGGAAAAAATTAGAAAAAATCTATAATCTCCTAGGACAAGAGAGAACGCCCAACAACAACAACTTCTTCTTCTCTGTTCCTCAAAAAAATCCAGTGAAAACCTCCATTTTCACCATGTAAAAGCTCCAGAAAAAAAAATCATCCTTCCTCCACCATTGAAGCAATCTTTAAAATCCACCAAAAACTAGTGAAAACTAACTCCAAAATCACCAGCCTAACTCTGTTAAACCACCATCATCCACGTTTAACAAAACCCTGTTTCACACATAAAAATCAGTAATATTAGCTCCAAAAAATCAGCACCAAAGCTACCATTAAAACAAACAACTCATTTCTTCCTCAATCGAAGTCCAGCTGAATTTCGAGGTCTAAGAGTTCGTTCGAGTCGAGTCAGGCGAGGTTGCATGCTCAAATTTCTATCCACGGTCTTTCCGAGCATTAGGAGTTTGTTCTCGTTTGACTAAGGTCCATTTCTATCCATCTCTCTTCTGTTTTAGACGAGCTTGAATGTATTAAAAGATTTTGTTTTAATTATATGAGATCCTGATGTTTAGATTTTGTTTAGCTTCTGTTTAGATTATATTTGATTAATATTTGTTATTGGCAGAGTACTATATGCTATTTAAGAACTTAAAAAATCATAGCATGGTAAAAGTGGGATGTTTTCCTCCATTATCTCTCGATGCCTGCATATTTGGTGCGAAATTGGCTTGGTTTCATGTTTTTTCATGTTTCTTTACTTATATTGAATATTCTGATCTCGAATGGATTTTTTGCTCTAAAGAAATAGAATACTCGGTTAATAGCTAACATGTTCTTTGTTTTACGGGATTTGCATATGGTGGAGCGGTATAGGGCGGTGAAAAAAGATTTGCATATGGTGTTCATTGACCTGGAGAAAGCATATGACAATGTACCGAGAGAGGTTATTTGGAGATGCTTGGAGGCGAGAGGTGTGCCTGTAGAATATATTAGAGTGATTCAGGATATGTATGATGGGGCTAAGACACGGGTAAGGACAGTAGGAGGAGACTCTGATTACTTTTCGGTTGAGATGGGGTTGCATCAGGGATCAACACTTAGCCCGTTTTTTGTTTTCCCTGGCGTTGGATTCTTTGACGCGTCACATTCAAGGGGAGATGCCTTGGTGCTTATTATTTGCGGATGACATAGTACTTCTTGATGATACGCGAGGTGGCGTTAACGAGAGGCTGGAGGTCTGGAGACATACTTTAGAGTCGAAGGGTTTCAAGTTAAGCAGGACCAAGATAGAATACTTGGAGTGCAAGTTCAGGGGTGTTACCCAGGAGGTGGACGGGGATGTGAGACTCGATACACAAGTCATTACCAAGAGAGAGAGTTTCAAATATCTGGTATCCATAATGCAGAAGGATTAGGATATAGATGAGGATGTTACTCACCGTATCGGAGCAGGATGGGTGAAGTGGAGGCTCTCTTCCGGTGTCTTGTGTGATAAGAATGTTCCATTGATACTTAAGGGTAAGTTCTACAAGGTAGTGGTCAGACCGACTATGTTGTATGGGGCAGAGTGTTGGCCAGTCAAGAAGTATCATGTCCAGCAAATGAAAGTAGCAGAAATGAGGATGTTGAGATGGATGTGTGGGCATACTAGATTGGATAGAATTATTAATGAAGTTATTCGGGACAAGGTGGGAGTGTCCCCTGTGGAGGCTAAGATGCGTTAGGCAAGGTTGAGATGGTTTGGGCATGTTAAGAGGAGAAGCACAGGTGCCCCAGTCAGGAGATGTGAGAGGTTGGCCTTGGGAGGTGAGAGGAGGGGAAGAGCTAGACCTAAGAAGTCTTGGGCTAAAGTGATCAGGCGGGATATGGCACAGCTTGAGCTGACCGAGGACATGACCCTAGATAGAAGGGTATGGAGGTGTAAGATTAGGGTGGAAGGTTAGTAGGTAGTCGTGTATTTCTCTTTGTCTTCCCTAGTTCGATGGTATTAGTTCTAGTATGGTTCCCTCGTTTCCTTAGTTTGCTATAGTCGCGTGTCCTGTTCTGTACTACTTACCTTCTGTAATTCCATAGTTGCTAGTAATACTTCGCCATATTCTCGTATGCTGCCTCGGACCTTTTGCCTGGATAGACTATCTTGCTATAAATTGTTATTGGTACCTCTTTCATATTCTTGGTACCTCTTTCATATTCTTGGTTGTTATCTCTGATTTAGTTTTCTAACGATTTGTCTTGCTATCACTTGTTATCAGGGCTCTCTTCAGTTTCTCTAGCCGAGGGTCATCCAGAAACAGTATCTCTACCCTTCCAGGGTAGGGGTAAGGCTGCGTACATCTTACCCTCCCCAGACCCCACATGGTGAGAATATACTGGGTAGTTGTTGTTGTTGTTATATGTGCTTCGTTTTAAAATAGCCATATAATTTGATTCAATTTTTGAGTTATTCTTTAGTAAATGATTCTTGAGCTCAAACTTTCGGTGTTGTGGTATTCACTTCCATGTTTTTCCGATCTTAGGTGTTACGATTATTCAGCCTCCTGTTATTCTAAAAGTAGTACTTCAGTTAATTGAATTCAAAAGTATTTTTTTGAAGAATTATTTGGAGTTCAAGGGAATATATGTGGCCTCAAATGATCCGTTGTCAGTAGCCTCAAAAAGAAAATGAGAAGTCAGTAGCCAACAAAATATTTGTGCAAGTTCGTATCGAAAATGATAAGTTAGTAGCCATCAAACATTTGAGGATTATACGTGTCTTATCATTTTGTCTTTTCAAGCATATCTTCACATGTGCAAATTTGTTGAGTCATAAGGAATATAAATGTTTAAGATGTCTAAGGCATTAATCTTGCAATTTTATCTGCCCATGCCATTCATTGTTTCATTCAAAATGAGTTATTAAATTGGATAGATGGAAAAATTGAAGTTGTTTCTTTCTTGGCAAGGAATAAGATAGGCCATGAGTGGTGTTAGGTTAGAAGAATGTATAACTCTTAAGCCTCACGATAATCCGAAACTTAGGAAATAAACAATCTTGAATGCGCTAGCATGTTTTAGGCGTGTTTTAACTTATTATCGTGATTATGTATACGTTCGCGTAACATAATTATAATTTTCCAAATAAATCCAAGTACGCGTTCGCGCGACTTTGGCCAAGCTTTTTCTTAAATACTTAAGTGTTATTAGTTGTGTAAATGTACGCGTGACATAACTTTAACATACCAAACAAAACGAGTACACGCACGCGTGACTCTTTTCAAATTCCGTAATAAAGCAATTAAAAGCGGTAAAAGGTAAAACGCAGATAGGTTCTAAAATACGTAATAATCCGTTAATTAAGCCAAGTATATAATTGTAAAGCGACTGTGCTAAAACCACGGAATCTGGGAATGCCTAATACCTTCTCCCGGGTTAACAGAATTCCTTACCCGGTCTTCTAGTTTCGCATACTTTAAAATGAAGTCAATTTTTCTCGATTTGGGATTTAAAAAAACCGGTGAATTGGGACACCATAAATTATTCCAAGTAGCGAATCTGAAATAAAAATAATCCAATTTCGAATAATGTCACTTAAATTGGAAAAATTCCCTCTATCCCCCTCCCTTGAAAAAGGAGGTGTAACAATAATTATGGTATTAAATTGGATTAAGTGGATAAAAATTTCTTTTGTGTGGGCTGCCACATGGCATTAAACTAGGCCAAGGTGGCACAGAAGTGCATGATGAGTCATGAGACACGAGTGCCTTGATTACACGTAAAGGTCGTTTTGGATAATTACATTTGCTTGGTCTCTTTATTTGGTAATGTAAGAGAAGTTATTTGCTTGGTCTCTTTATTTAGAAAATAAGAGAAAATATGGCATAATTAGAACTGGACCAACAATGTATGCTAAGCTTGCTAATGATGGAGCCTCAAAATATTTTGTTTGAACTTCATAATACGATAAAGCGTAAGATTTGTGATTCTAAGAGAGTACTGTACAATATTTCTCAAGAATATCATACGGATTCTTCCCTCCTTCGATCCGTCGTTACGTGTTTTTATCGCAATTGACGTATGTTAGAGGGATTTCCAAGAGAATCGGCTCAGGTATGTTAAGGCTATCCCTTGTTTCTTTTGGCATGATCCATATGATACAAATGAAATGAGTAAATGCACAACTTCCATAAATGAATCTATTCATAGAAATACCAGAGGTTCCTATGTTCTTGATTCCCCGTGTGTCATATTATTCTATTATCTGTTCATGGGTCTCAAAAAATACGTAAGTTGATAAAGTTTATTTCATGATATCAATCAAAGGCATAATGGTCTTATGACACTCCGAAAGATTTTATTTACGTACTTATCATGCATTGCATTCATTTATATTGACCCATAACCAAATGACGTTATATACGCGTATATATATATATATGGGATTAATCAAAGGCATAATAGTCTTATGACACTCCGGAAAATTTTATTGACGTACTTCTCATGCATTGCATTCATTTATATTGACCCATGACCAGATGCCTATATATATATATATATATATATGAAATATGGTAAAATTTTACGGTGTTATATACGCACCACCACCTGATCAGCTGGTATACATTGATGATTTTCCCACAGTGACCGAGATGATATGATGGGATGCCCTCAGAGTCTTGATGATGTTATGAACGCATATACCTATTCATGGTATGGCATTTTGTACGCATATGCATGACATTATAAGTATTAAATGATTCACAGGGCTATTCAGACTTACATGTCGAGTCTTTTACTTCATGTTTCTCTCATGTCTATTATTTACTGATTTTCATTCCTTACATACGTGTTACATTATTTGTACTAACATCCCTTTTATCTGGGGACGCTGCATTTCATGCCCGCAGGTCCCGATAGACAAGTTGAGATTCCTCCAAATAGGCTATCAGCTCAGCGGAAGATGTTGGTGCGCTCCACTTGCTTCAGAGTTGCTTATTTGGTTAGTATGATTTAGACATGTATTGATTGGTATGTCGGGCCCCTGTCTCGGCCTTATGAAGTTTATGTACTCTTAGAGGCTTGTAGACATATGTCATGTATATGAAAGATTGTATGGCCTTGTCGGCTTATGTTCAGTGTATGAGTGATTATTTTGACCTTATAGGCCCGTACGTGATATGTATACGTTTGTATATCAGGTTGGGTCATTTTATGTCAAGTGTTATCTCATGTTTTATTCTTCTTACCTCATACGGAACTGCTGGCCCATTTACCATGTTGATGTAATGAGAAAGATACATTACAACGGTACTCGATTGAGTAAGGGCACCGGGTGTCGTCGTGGCCCATCGGTTTGGGTCGTGACAAAAGTGGTATCAGAGCAGTTTTGTCCTAGGGAGTCTACAAGTCGTGTCTAGTAGAGTCTTGTTTATGGGTGTGTTGTGCACCACACTTATAAGCAGGAGGCTACAAGGCATTTAGGACTACCACTGTTTCTTCTTACTCTAGACCGTGTGGTAGAGCTCAGTTGTAAGAACTCAATTTCCTAAACTCTATCTTATTCACAATACAACGATGCCTACATCTAGAAAGACAGTTGGTAAGAGATTGAATGTGGCTATGGAAGAGTTACGTCAGAGGAACTCGATGTATCATGATGCTTATGATGAGAAAATGTGAGGTCTTCAGCAGATCATGTGTGTTCTAAGACGTGTAAGCTTCTTGTAAAGGAGCCTTAAGGCAGGAATATCTATCCACCCATATGGTGAAAAGTAATGAGAGATTTAGAAGGTAGATAAAAGTTTTTAACAAGTAAAATAAGCAAGGTGAAGAAGGATTCAAGGTACCCAGTTAATGAAGATTATCATTATTTACCATTCAGGAAGAGAGATAAAAGCATTTTGAGTTACCTTCAACAGTAACAGATGTATGTACAATCGGCCACATAGATTTCAGTTATGCCCTATGGGAGCTAACAGAAGTAGTATAAGAAAAGTACGGATATCAGCATCCGGCTGGGGTTAGAGTGACCCAAATGGTGGATGGATTGTTTGCGTTAGTTGACATTTTCAAAGGATATTGCAAATGTGCTAATAGATCTCCTTGTGAGACACCCAGATGGTGCACTCTAAAATAGTACAGCTAGATATGAGTACTACAAAGATAGGCACTGGAAGCCTAGAAGGGATATATATTATCTTAGTGTGGCTCCCGTCCCTAGTAGAGAGAGAATGTTAGGCAAACCCGAAGAGCTAGTGGATGGAGCAAGGGGAGCTAAAAGCAAAACAATGTCTTGTTAAAGTTTTCAGAATAAAATGATAGACATAAATGTTAGCGTGGAAATAAGAAGAGAGTTAATGAAGCATTATAAGTAAGATGTGATACATTGATGACAAAGGTAGATAAAAAAAATGTCAGGATTACAGAGTCTATAGAAAAAGGAAGGAAAAGATGAGAGGTGACAGGCCTTGAGGCAACAAAAGAATAAAGGTCATAAAGCCATATCCTCATTTCGAGAAATAAGTTCGTGACTCTAACGTGATCACCAGAAGAAAAAGTTAGACCCAGAATAATAGAAATCGGTATGAGCTAGTGAACAAGATAAACTAAACATGAATTAGGGACCGAGTGATTTGATAATGGTCAACATCATGAGAATTTCATATTTCGTTCCAAAAATAATAGAATGGACAACAGAGAAGATTCATGAGAAATTCAGAGAATGGTCATTCAGGAAGACACTTCCCTGAAGCAAGCAATGTGAGAAAAGTTAATCTTAAGAGACTGTATGTGCCAGTTATACTAAGTTCCACCCTCGCGAGTAAGGAATTTTGTTATCCTTGGTACAAAAGAATTACCGCAAGGCAAATAAGGGTCATCAATGACATGAGAAGACGCCAAAGATGAAAAGGTAAAACATCTATAGGTAGATCGTCATAGCGTTATATCTTAGTACTTCCCTAAAAAGGGAGAATATGGAGTAATGTAGAATTAAGTCAGAATTAAGTGGTTCTAGTAATCATTGAATGGTAAAGGAAGAATGCGATAAAATGAAAAAGGGATGAGATTGCAGTTATTCAAATCCTACAAATATGCTACTATTCTAGAAAATTAAGCAAACACAACGTCAAGGAGAGGAGGTAAGGGTTCCTGCCCGAGATCTTATTGATAAATAAGGAGCCAGTATGAGAGATAAGTTAAGACAAATGAAATAACCCAAGAAAGATTACGTGGAATATTGATATGAGAATGGGAAAACGAGTATTTAGTAGTCGATACAATAAGAGCCTAGTTATGGCTAAATAAGAGGATACAGACAAATTCGTGCAAGATAAACAGAGTGGACCTCCGCATTGGGAATTCAGTCTTGCAAATATGACATTGTGACCCTTGAGATATATTCATATAGGAGTTGAGGTATTTAAAGGTACCGTATGAATGTTACGGGAGTAAAAGAGAGTGTCACTAGGAAGAAAGTCAAAATATCAGTTCAGAAGCAACCCTACAATAACAAGGGCATGGAAGTAAGTAACTATGGAGAATTATAGGCAAGGAAGGACATCAAAAGGTCCGTTGAATATACAATGTAATAAGCTCAAAGCTTTACAAGAGTCAGAGGATCCTCCCTAGATACTACAATGAAAGACTAGCTGAGGAAGTTAGGAAGGAGACTTCAACGTAAGGAGGAAATGGTCTTATAACAACAGTCTCACAACAATATTGTATGCACTACATAAAAAATGGCATCTACCGTGGCTAATGAACAGGAAGTAAAATCATAAGTGATATTCAAGATCATATGAGTTGTATGGAATTCCAATGTGTGTGGGCATTAAGGTAAGCTAAGTATGCACGCAACAAGGGGCAGAAAGACCAGGAAAAGTAATTGCTTACATTTAAAAAAAAGCTGAGAAGGAACGAAAAGAATTATTCTATTAATGACCCAGAGTATGTTATGAACGCACTTAAGAGTTCGGAGTTTTATACATGCAGCATATATGTTGACAATCATACAGATATAGAAGAATCCGGTATAAGTTAAAAGAAAGAATTGAGCCCAGGGCATAGACAAAGGATTGAGTTGTTAGAAGATTGTATCATGGATATTCCATAACGCTCATGAAAGGCTAAAGTAATAACTAATACCAGGAGCTGCAGACCGGAAGATAGCTTAATCCTACATAAAGGCTGATCAGAAAGAAGATGAAACTAAAGAGTTACATCAACCAAGTAAATTAGGAATCTGATTATTGGACCCAGAATATTATAAAAATCGTGATTGAGAACATTGAAGGATCACTCTTAATATCAGAGGTACAAGAGAGAAAGTACAAAAATCATATTCTATAACGGTCCTACGATAAATCCAGTTAGAAAAGTACCAGCTTCATAAGAAGCCAGTACGAAGCTCCTACCGGATTGTGTATGCACCAGAGGTGCAAGTATTATAATAGAGCTTTAAGTTATGGACGTGAATTATACCTATGTGGAAGGGAGGTCATGAAAGAAATAAAAGATACAATGCAAGATTTTAAGGTAGTAAGGTAAAGGTGAACAATGTACGAGATACTCAAATGCAGAAAGTTCTGAATAGTCCTACTTTGGATAAAAGGCTAGAAGAACGGGGATTCAGTATCCAGGAATAATAGTGGCATCGTCAGTAGTATATCTTCCAGCCTATGGTCTAGGTATCGAGAAGCCTGATTAAGAGAGTAAAGAAGAGTTAGAGACGATGTAATGGCTCGCTTGATGTTCCAGAATAACATAAGAAAATCTATGATGCAAGCAAGTTGAAAGGTTGCGAGTAATATATATAGATATGTGTAGGTCACAAGCTATTGTATGGTGAAGCGACAAGGTTCTAGAAGACATGAGTAAGGATAAGAAAGGGAGAGTGAGAAGGTGAAGAAAATGGATAAGTCCTCAAGATTAAGCCCATGAAAACAAGAAGAGCAGATGGTTTTTCTAAGTTATACAAAGCTCACTATAGCCTGAATAAACTCAAAGGAGTCTAAGACTAATAACATTTAGAAGAGAGGGAATGTTGTCCTGGTAGTAGAAGAAGAAATATAAGGTCACTAAAGGATGTAGGTTGGGCCTTCAATTGAGTAATGGTATGAAGAAGAAAAGAAAGTTATTTCATGAATTGGACAGGATTAAAATAACCACGTAAGGTGAATCACATTGGGATTCTATGAGATACGGTTATGAAAGCATGGAATCGCCCCAGGTGGATCAGTCTAGTCATTTCAGATGTTCCCTGATGAGACGTGAACCCTAGCGGCAGTGTTACATAAAAGGTTAAGTTATCAGTGGTAGATTATAGATCAACATTGAGGTGAATCAAAATTGGATGGATAAAAGTTATAAAGTATGAAATGAGATTAGACCGTCATTCTTAAGATGAACATTAAAGTGGAAATATTAAAGGATGTAGATTTATACATATTGGATAAGCAACGAAAGTAACTTGGATATTGGTAGCAGTCCTCAGTAACGATAAATCGAGGTAAGAGTTACGGTATAGTATGACCTACTTAGATGCAGTAAAGTCATATGGATGGATAACCGGGTCTATGAAATAAGATATAGCAATATTTGTAAGTTCGACAAAGTACCGAGAGAAGAACTGCAGTATACCTATAGATGCCCAGAGGGATATCTTATCAAGCTCTGTATATGTTTACAAAGTGAGGCCTAGAGATTGGCTATAAGCTGGAGGAAAAGGGAGAGAAGAGTCGCATAGGCACATTTACAAGGTCAGAGTCGTACAGGCTGCATGATAGAAGGTAGCAACAGTTACGAGATTGGAAGGATTTCGACCACAAGTCGTGGTGTAAGAAAGAGGCCTAAAGGGGGGAACGCCCTGGCCTTTGGAATTATTCACAGAACAGTTGCCTAGATGGCAAGGAGAGTACTAAATTATTCGAAAGACATAGGTTATGAAAATGACAAATGCATCAGTCAACATTCGAGGAAGAATGTTCCAAAGGGGGAATGATGTTAGACCCTATATTTTCGTACGTGAAAGTACGCCATAAATAAATTGATGAAAGTTCAGGAATGAAATTATTTTGGGATTATAAGTATTATGCTATTTCAAACTAATGATAAGTAAATTCGTGAAGGTGAGAGGTTAAGTGAATCGAATAAAATGAGTCTCGTCGAAGTTTTGCAATTTGGAATAAAATACAGTGTAAGCTATAATACCCCGTATTTATGGACTAATGCCATACAAGGAACCACATGACCATGATAGCAAGATGTATAAAATGTGTTAAAAGTGAGTAGTATTATAAGTAATTTGAGATAATTCTTAATTATGTAAATAATTGATTAATGGTGGGGATAATTATGATATTAAATAGTATTAAGTGGATAAAGATTTCTTTTGTGTGGGCTGACACATGGCAATAAACTAGGCCAAGGTGGCACAAAAGTGCATGATGAGTCATGACACATGAGTGCCTTGATTACACGTAAAAGTCTTTTTGGATAATTTCATTTGCTTGGTCTCTTTATTTGGTAATGTAAGAGAAGTTATTTGCTTGGTCTCTTTATTTAGAAAATAAGAGAAGTTATGGCATACTTATAATTGGACCAGCAATGTATGCTAAGCTTGCTAATGATGGAGCTTCAAAATATTTCGTTTGAACTTCATAATACGATAAAGCGTGAGATTTGCGATTCTAAGGGAGTACAGTACAATCTTTATCAAGAATATCATACGGATTCTTCCCTACTTCGTTTCACCATTATGTGTTTTATCGCAATTGACGTATGTTAGAGGGATTTCCAAGAGAATCGGCTCAGGTATGTTAAGGATATCCCTTCTTTCTTTTGGCATGATCCATACGATACAAAATAAACGAGTAACTGCACAACTTCAATAAATGACTCTATTCATAGAAACACTAGAGGTTCCTATGTTCTTGATTCCTCATGTGTCATATTATTCTATGATATGTTCATGGGTCTCAGAAAATATGTAAGTTGATAAAATTTATTTCATTATATTAATCAAAGGTATAATGGTCTTATGACACTCCGAAAGATTTATTGAGGTACTTCTCATGTATTGCATTCATTTACATTGACCCATGACCAGATGTGTGTGTGTGTGTATGTATGTATGTATGTATGTATGTATGTATATATGTATGTATGTATAAGGGGTATGGGAAAAGGTTACGGCGTTATATACGCACCACCACTTGATCAGCTGGTATACGTTGATGATTTGCCCACAGTGGCCGAGATGATATGATGGGATGCCCTCAGAGGCTTGATGATGTTATGAACGTATATACCTATGCATGGTATGAAATTTTATATGCATATGCATGACATTATAAGTATAAATGATTCAAAGGGATATTCAGACTTACATGTCGAGTCTTTTACTCCATGTTTCTCTCATGTCTATTATTTACTGATTTTCATTCCTTACATATTCGATACATTATTTGTACTATCGTCCATTTTTCCTGGGGACGCTGCGTTTCATGCCCGCAGGTCCCGATAGACAGGTTGAGATTCCTCCAAGTAGGCTATCAGCTCAGCGCAAGATGTTGGTGCGCTCCATTTGCTCCAAAGTTGCTTATTTGGTTAGTATGATTTAGACATGTATTGATTGGTATGTCGGGGCCCTGTCCCGGCCTTATGACATTCATGTACTCTTAGAGGCTTGTAGACATATGTCATGTATATGAAAGATTGTATGGCCTTGTCGGTCTATGTTCAGTGTACGAGTGATTATTTTGGCCTTATAGGCCGTACGTCGTATGTATAAGTCAGTATATCAGGTTGGGTCATTTTATGTCAAGTGTTATCTCATATATTATTCATGTTACCTCATACGGCCCGTCTGGCCCATTTACCCATATTTATGTAATGAGAAAGATACGTTATGAAGGTACTCGGTTGAGTAAGGGCATCGGGTTCCTATCGCGGCCCATCGGTTTGGGTCGTGACAGCCGCGACGCATAAGCAATCACCCTGCCCTCCTGCATCAATACCGCACCGAGCCCAACACAGGAGGCATCACAACACACCGTGTACGAACATGAACTTGTGGGTAACACCAACACCGGTGATGTAGTCAAAGCAGTCTTTTGCTTCTGAAAGCTCGCTTCACACTCATCTGACCATATGAACGGGGCACCCTTCTTGATCAACCTAGTAAACGAGGCTGATATAGATGAAAACCTCTCCACAAATCGACGGTAATAACCCGCCAAACCCAAAAAACTCCTGATCTCCGTAGCTGAAGTGGGCTTAGGCCAGTTCTGGATGGCCTCAATCTTCTTAGGATCTACCTGAATGCCCTCTGCTGATACAATGTGGCCCAAGAAAGCGACTGAATCCAACCAAAACTCGCACTTCGAAAACTTGGCATACAATTGTTGTCTCTCAGGGTCTGAAGCAAAACTCTGAGATGCTACTCATGCTCCTCTCGATTGCGGGAGTAGATCAAGATGTCATCAATAAACACGATCACAAAAAACACCGGTGCACCCTAGGGCGAGACACTAGGTCTAATGAATCCCTTATCAAGAAAATCATGCAATTGTTCCTTCAATTCTTTCAACTCTGGTGGGGTCATACGGTATCGCGGAATGGAAATGGACTAAGTTCCCGGAGACAAATCAATACAAAAATAAATATCCTTGCCGTGTGGAATCCCCGACAGGTCTTCAGGAAATACCTTTAGAAACTCACGAACGACAGGCACGAAATCCATAGAAGGAAGCTCTGCACTAGAATCACGAACATAAGCCAAATAGGCTAAACACCCCTTCTCTACCATACGCCGAGCCTTCATATAAGAGATAACCCTACTAGTAGAGCGGCCAGGAGTCCCCCTCCACTCTAATCGAGAAAAAGTCGGCAAGGCTAAGGTCACCGTCTTGGAGTGACAATCCAATATAGCGTGATAAGATGGCATCCAATCCATATCCAATATAACATCAAAATCAACCATATCGGGGAGTAGAAGGTCTACACTAGTCTCAAGACTCCCAATATTGACCATACACGAACGATAAACACGATCTACAACAATAGTATCCCCCACAGGTGTGGACACATATACATGGGCACTCAAAGAATCACATGGCACAACCGAATATGAAGCAAAATAAGATGACATAAGAGTAAGTAGACCCCCGATCAAATAGAACTAAAGCATCTCTACTGCAAAATGAAACAGTACCTATAATAACAACATAGGATGAGTCAGCCTCATGCCTGGTTGGAATTGCAAACATCGGGGTTGGGCCCCACCACTCTGAACTACATCTCTAGGATGGCCCCGGGCTAGCTGGCCTTCACATCTAGTGGCCTGACCTCCACCTTTAATGGTCGTACCACCACCTCTGGCTGACTTACCCCTACCTCTAGCTAGCTGGGCGGTCGGTGCAGCACCCGGTGCTGGGACCATGGCACGAGAACTCTGATGCTGTGAACTGCCCGATGCGCCTCGGGTCACCACAAGTATAACAAGACCTCGGCTGCTGTGACTGCTGGCCATGAAACTGGCCCTGTCGACCTGAGTAACCACCCTGAAAACTCTGGAGCGGAGGTGCATTGGTAGGAGCTGGTGGTGCACTGTAGGCTAGCTTATCAGAATAAGGCATATGAGGTCCACAACCACCTGGAGCACCGTGGGATGCCTGGAGTGCTGAATGAAATGGCCTGGGAGGATGGCTTCTACCAAAAGTGCCCCTGCCTCCAGATGAGGCACTGCTAAACCCACCGGAATGACGAGGTCTCTTATCAGATCCCTGACCTCCCTGAGCAAGAACCATCTCAACTCGTCTGGCGACATTGGCAGCCTCGTGAAAAGAAATCTCATTCCCAGTCTCCTTAACCATCTGCAACTTGATAGGCTGAACAAGTCCCTCAATAAACCTCCTCACCCTCTCTCTCTTGGTAGGGAGTGAAAGAAGAGTATGATGGGTCAAATCCACAAAACAGGTCTCATACTGAGTAACAGTTATACTGCCTGCTGAAGAATCGAATTGACGGTGATGCTCCTCTCTCAATGTAATAGGGAGAAACTTCTCCAAACAGAGTTGAGAGAACTGGCCTCAAGTAAAAGCAGGCGACCTTGCTTGTCTGGTCAATAAATAATCTCTCCATCATTTCTTAGCGAAACCAGTCATCTGGAATGCAGCAAAATTGACCACATTGGTCTCCACTACCAATGTTCCGAAGAACCTCATGACAGTTGTCAAGGTACTCTTGGGGATCTTCTGAAGTAGTACCACTGAAGTGAACTGGAAAGATCTTGGTGAACTTGTCCAATTTCCATAATGCCTCAGAAGACATAGTTGGCCCCTCTCCGGCTTGTGCCGCAACAACCGGCTGAACTACTCTGACCGGTTGAGCTGCTGGAGTCTGATACTGGGGAGCCATCTGCTCCGGAGTGTGAGTAGTAGGAGTCTGTGCTCCTCCTCCAGCCTGAGAGACGACTGGTGCCATGGGAAATGCGCCAGTCTGGGCCATACTCTCCATAAGGCCCACTAAACGGACCAAAGCATCCTGAAGCAAGGAGATGGCAATGAACCCCTCCGAAACATGAGCTTGCCCAGCAGGAACAGACTGGGCTGGATTCTCCTCCTCAAACTCAACCTGAGGCTCCACTGCTGAGCTGCTGCTGGGACTCTGGGGTTGAGCCCTGCCCCTACCTCGGCCTTTGGCACGGCCTCGGCCTCGACCTCGACCTCGACCTCAATCCCTTGTAGGAGATTCCATTGAAGGCTCTGGTTGCTGCTCAGTTGAAGAAGCGGTACGTTTCTCTCTATCTGAGAATAAGAGTAGAAGAGTCCAATCAGTATTGAGAAAACAAAGTCGCACGATAGAGAAGAATAAAAGTGAAATTTGTTCTTAAACTTCATAGCCTCTAGGAGATAAGTACAAACGTCTCCGTACGATCCCCCAGACTCTACTAAGCTCGATCATGAATTGTGAGACCTAGGCAACCTAGTGCTCTCATACCAACTTGTCACGACCCGGAATTCCCACCGACGGGACCGTGGTGGCGCCTAACATTCCACTTGCTAGGCAAAACACATTAGAGTATTATTGAATCAATTCTAATACAGTTCAATATTAAAAGTAAATAAGCTATTAAGAGTGCGGAATGTTATAACAACTTCATCATTTATCACGGTCACACCTCCTTTTTCCCGAAAGGGATGATATAGGGAGTTTTTCCAACTTAAGTGACATTATTCAGATTTGGGATTTGTTTTAGTTTTCATAGTCCCCACCCGAATTTTTGACGATGCTCCGGGACACCGTTTTATTTTAAAATCCTAGATCGAGGAAATCTTGACTCTGTTTTAATTTGTCTGCGACCAAAAATCCGAGTAAGGAATTCTATTAACTCGGGAGAAGGTGTTAGGCATTCCCGAGTTCCGTGGTTCTAGCACGGTCGCTTAACTATTAATATTTGGCCTATATTATCTGTTTGTTTTACGTGTTTTAGCCTATTGTGCATTTAGCCCTTTTACTTTTTGAAACGCTTCTAATATTTATGGATTTATCTTGAAATAAGTCACGATGTCGTGCACTTATTTGTTTTTTGGGACATATTATAACTACGCCACATGAAATGCACCCGCAATTACAACATGTGATTTTTATTATAATTTGAAGTTTGAGGACGGGGACATGAGTTGTCGCACCCACGTGTAGATTTACGTAGTCAAGACTATGGTCGTGACGGTTTTATAATGCCCATTTGCGGCGATATTTGAGTTTTCTATTTTTTGAAAGAGCGTTTTAGTTTTAAGATCGATTAGGAAGTTTGTGGATTTATCTTGGACAAGTTACGATGGAGTACACTTGTTATTTTTTAGCACAGGGAAAAACATCACATGAAATGCATCCGTGATTGCTATGGGCATTTTTAGTTGTTTAGAATTGAGGGTTGGGGGCATGACTTGCCACTCCCGAGTGTAGCTTATTATAACTTGGAATAGTATTCGGTTCTTTATCAAATTTCAATCTAAAGGGCCTGATTTTATCTAGGGGGTTGTCTAAAGAACGAGAGGAATTCATTAGCCTAAAAGAAAACACTTTTCGGGCTATGGCCATATTTTGCCCCAATTAATCACTTTAGGCCATCCTAGCTTGGCTATTTCTGCAAGAAAACTAACGATTAGGAAATTCAAGTCTTAATCAGATCTTAAAGATCTTCTTTTCCTAGTTTGGTAAATGATAAAAATGTGTTAATCAAAATGCGCCTTATTCGTGCAGATATATATATACACCTATAAGAATTATAGACATATAAATGCATTATCTACTGGTCTCGCTTCAAATTGGTAAGTTAAAATTAATTTGTTTTTTTTGTTGGAACTTTGTAATTTCTAGCGAAGATACACAAAACATGCATTTTTACCAAATCTAAATTGTTAACTCTTAGATAGCCTAATCGCATGCTTCAAGGTTCAAAGTGTTCATACATCGATTTATGAGAGTTTAACAGGATACGTCATGAACCAGAAATAATCCACTAAATCCACTTATATTGAAACAACTGAATTTTGAAATAACTACTTAGTTTGAACACTATCAGTTGAAAAGCTAAAAAATGAATATACAGTCCAGTCCTTATTACAAATAAAGCATATACAAAAGGCTGTAATTACGCTATTACATTGTTCTTAAATTAAATACATAAGTTCTAATAATAAGAAGAAGAATAAAAAAAGGAACAAGGTTAGTTGATGCCCCTGTTCGAGCCAACAAATTTCGCACTTTAGGATCTGTATTCTTCGGCTTTTAGTCCCAACCGAACCATACAGAATTCATGTGCGCTGTAAGAGGCTGAATCTGATCATTACAGGGATCAGATTCAACCCTTTACATGCTGCTCCCCATAGTGATATAAGATATAAGTCGTCCAAACCAACATATATATAAACATCTTAGGGGGTGCATTTGACCATAAAGGGGGTCAGATTCACTACCCTTTAATGCTATCTAATGACTCTATTACGACTTCATGGATATAAAATTAATCACGGAAGCCTCTAACAGATAATTATGCTGTTGTAATCACATATAGAGGGACAACCAGATTTTGATTAGTGATCACAGGTTCAGCAGGAAGAAAGGCAACATATTTTATGTATTTTTCTTAGATTGAATCTGACTATGAAGGAGAGTCTGATTCAAACCCAGAGATACAAACTTACTTGACATTTCAAACAACCATACCAATACTTCAAATTGCATTCCTTTGAACATTTTGACTATTCTTGGCTTTTTAGAGACTGAATCAGACCATATAAGGGTTCAGATTCTTTACTCTATAGCCCTTTTGACTACATGTTGTATACCCTTTATACGGTGAATTTTACACTACTGTTTTGTGCACTATTATGGGGTGAATTTGACCATTCGAAGGTCAGATTCGTCTACCCTAGTACTGATACTAACCTATCTAGAGATTTGCTTGTTGAATCTCTTTATTGACCAAAGAGACTCAATTGAAAAGCGTATTTTTCTGCACATTTATAGAGAGAGCCTGACCATAGAGAAGGTCAGATTCTACACCTCAGTGCAGCCTTATTATTTAATATAGAACTATGAGTATTTACCATATTTATATACATTTGGCATGAAATAACAGAATATTTCAGCAAGGAGATAGCAACAAAACAAACAGTATTCATCACATTCAACAGGTTCATTAATATGCTAATAAACATCTATACAGTCACATGTACATAAAGCAAGAGAGATAACCTCATTTCATCAATGCAAAACTAATTTAAGCAGGGAGAAGAATAAGAAGAAGAAGAAGAAGAAGATTCCAATTCAAGAAATTTCATTAAGAAAAGATGAGTTAAATACATACCTTTTAAGAGAGAAACAAACAAAGAGACTTGACCATATAAAGGTCAAGTATGAACAGCAAGAAGGAAGAGAGATCAGCAAACAGCAAACAGAAAAAACCCAAAGAAAACCAACCAGTCCAGCAAGAATAACCCAGAAATCTTGAGTGTGGATGTTTGAAGGAAGAACTTCCAGAAAACCAAAATTCAGCAAAAGGGAGGATAGCAACTGAACTAGGCCATCTACTTATGAACTTGTTTTCGAAAAGAGAATCAGATATTTTTTCCTAATAGGACTCTTTTTTTCAAAATCTTTTAAGTAGAGACAGTATTTCTGAAAAATGGGAAGGATTCTGTATCCCAGCAGCTCAAAAATGTAAAAATTCTCACCCCTTCACCTCTAAAAAGAGGGTCTACTTATAGGATATTTGGGAATGGGATATTCTTTGAATATTCCCTATCCAATACTGAAAAATAGTACCAAAATAGTACATAGGGCAGCTGTCAACCCTATCTTTGGGAAAGCTGCCCCTATTCTAGAACATTCTTAGTTATTAAAAGACCATTTTACCCTTAAACTTCTGATTTCCTAAGTCTACATTACCTATTGTACCCCTTGGAGTCCCTGAATTTACCATTAGG
>ML435932.1:6065-18034 GCA_005239525.1 Nicotiana knightiana | reverse complement strand
TTCGGACTCGTACACTCTTCGTCTAGGTGGGGGTCTCTTCAAATCAGGTCCTTCCCCCTCATCCTCATCATCACCATCCTCACGAGGAAAGGGTGTCTCGTCTCCGGATTCATCGACATTGTTGTCATAACCACTATTATGTTCCTTACTCTGTGCATCAGCCAGATCCCCATGTAATACGTCATTTTCGGGCAATTGAGTGAGTACGGGTGGTTCAACTTGCTCGTTTTCACTGCACAACCAAAAAAAAATATAAGCTACTGAAATTAATAAATACTTTTCATATAGCTATATAACTTGACTTACAAGTTGCAATCTGATGAAATTCCTTGATTGACGTTTTCAATTGGGTGATGACTACCGGATGGGCCACTTGTAAAATTCATATCTGGTCGGTACCCCCTATTCAATATATGAGCGTTAATACAAATTCAATACACTAAAAATATACATAATTAACAGAAATCACAACATAAATTTACCACTCGTCTTGTGAATGTTGGAAAGCAGGATAGAAATTATTTTCTCCCTCCTCATTCCCCGGCGGTGATAAGTTTAAATCAAAGAAAAGTCTTTCATCCGGAACCTGTCCGGCAAAAACTGCTCCAGAATAACCACCCGATGACTGGGGGGTATCTCTACTACGCACAACCTCGTTTTTTGGAACGTCTACAACCTTCACGTACATCTCCAACATTGTGATTAAAAGAAATTCCCGGCATTCATCCGGAGTCCTCAGAAAATCACTCAAAGTTTCATCATCGTCGATGTTAAACTCCGAGTAAAAAGTAACCCCTTGCGGAGTGACGGAATACGAATATCGTCCGGTTACTTTAAGTAACACTGAACGTTTGCTCACACCCATGTTTTTGCATAAAAACGATATCAATTTATCGTACTACATGGTTAGTAGCAATTTAACATGACACTGAGCAGGTAAATTGTAGCCCACAGAGTTATTCTCCATCACAACCTCACCCCCTCCCCCAATATAATGAAACTCTTATTCTACGCTCTTCAGACATAATGAAAAAATGCTTGAGAATTTTAACAACAATAAACATTTGATCAAGAGTTGAAATTTTTTTGTGATTGAATGAAATGCAATTCTAGCCGCTTTATATAGAATGGCTGGCCGGAGAATTTTTTTTTAATTGTATAGCGCCAAAGCAGTAGGCATTATACACTTTTTGAATTATTGGTGGGCCCAGGAAGTAGGTATAGCGCCACAGTATACGGCGCTATACAGAAAAGATGTATAACGCCGGGCACTATGGCTTTATACTGTGTCAGAAAAAAAAATTGTATAACGCCACACTATGTGGTGCTATACACTAACGGCACTTAGCCTTATTTTGATCTCTTAGTTGAGTAAAAAAATGCCAAATAAGAGATGTTTCGGCCCGTTTAGCACGTTGTCTATTAAAAGTAGGGGTTACTACAGGAGGGTCAACCGGGGCATCATTTGGATTATTATCAGTTTGGTTAACAAGAGGACTAGTAGGTGTATCATCAAAATCGGGTTGATTTTCATCTAAATCATAATTTTCCTCATCATTTTCATCGATAGTTGGATTACCATAAAGAGCATTCATATATTCATCATTTAATTGTGAACCTGGTGTAAGATCATGTATAAACTGACTATCAGTAAATTGAAAACAAGGGTTATCACTATCAAGAATAATAGGTGGGGGAGGACGGGTAATAGATCTACGTCGGGGAGCCGGGGGAGGAGTAGTAGCTTGGCCACTAGATTCACCGACTTTAGATTTTCCCTTACCACTAAACATTTTTTTCAAAGAAAATGCCATATTAATTATAATTATACAAACTAAAACAAACAAAACTATAATATTAAAACTTATGAGTTGGAACGAGTTTACCGAATTGACGAACAACTTCTTGAAAATTGTATAATGTTGAAGACTTGAATACTTCAATTCACCAACTTCACACAATTTTTCACAATTTTCAATAATAAAGTAAGCAATAGTAGAAGAAAATTAGAGAGAGATTGATATTTTTGTGAGTAAAAATGAAAGAATGAGGGGGTATTTATAGTTGAGAAAAGGGAAAAAGTGTAATTATAAAAAGTTTGGGGTTAAAACAAAGTTTGGGGGCCAAATGGCTATTTCTTAAACATGCCAAAGCTATTTTGAGGCTCCAACGGCTAGATTTTAAAAATCTGGCCGTTGGCCATTTTATTAATTTTTTTTTTTATTTTTTTATTTTTAATTTTGACCGTTGGGCCCGCTTGGCCCGGCCCAGGCCCGCCTGCCGGGCCCGGGCTAAACGGGCCCGGGCTCACGGGTCCAAACATGAGAACCGGCCCCCCACGGGCCTAAAGCCCCCCAAGCCCGGACCCCCCACAGGCCGGCCCGTTTAGCCCGCTAGCCCGTATAGCCCGCGGGCCCGGGTCGGGCCCGGCTCACCTGCCACCCTTAGACTGGCTTTATACATAGTTCGGTCCTATCTTTTTTTTTGACTTATTTTTGTTCTATTTGTTTAATTTTAGCCTAATTAGATTCCGGACTCGAAGAAAGCCGATTATGGCTTATTTTTGTGCATTACTCATTTTCATATTATTATATATATAAACCGAAGAGTGAAACAACATGTCAGAAACGCTTTGACCTCTTCTTAAAAGTCACAGGTTAAAGTTAATCTTAGTCAATTATTTCATGTTTTTTTTTAATATTTATTTTATTGTTTTTCCCTCTCTTTTAATTTGTCTGAGCTTAATTTGTTGCATTGTAGTTTTTTGTTGTAGGAATTCTTCGCATAATCGTAGTATTTTATGGGAACACAACAAAATCCACCTAGTACAAATATAGAATGAGAGAAGGTAGTTGAAATATAAACAACCATCCTCTGGCTAAATTCGCACTATAATTATCTGATACATTAACAATGAACAATTCAAAAAGTAAAAGGGAACCAAAAAGAAATAGAAAAACTCAATCCACTCCACACACGATTGAATCAATCCAAAGATCGACTATCTCCCTTAAAAAGAAAAGGGTGTAACTAAATCCCTTGATTGAAGACACAAATAATGGATTTGGGAGCCTTTTAATGTGAATTGTATATATTTTGTTAACAAAACTTATTTATGCCGGGTAATTAGCTAAACATGGACATTAAGAGTAATAAAGTTTCAAATAGTGTATAGGAATAAAAAATTCCCTTAAGATGGGCTCCTTAATTTAATACTTTAAATCTTAAAATATGGGCTCCTTAAATTTAAGGGGTCTTTACATAAATAGCCGGGCATATTTTTTTTTTCTTAGCCGGTGTACATAAATTATATGTTGATTATACATAATATACATATATTATATATAAATTATTTATATATTATATATGATCGACTATTTTAAAATTTAAATAGTTAAGTTGACGACTATTTAGATTAATTCTTCTTATTTTTGTTACTGCAAAGAAGCGGACAATTATGTGGAGGCCCAATATTCATGTGAGTTCTAAGTTTTGGTCAGCTTAATGATTTTGGTATTGTTCATATGCTATTTTTCTCTTATGTCAAAACATTTCGCATTTCTTTTGCTAAAGAAATTTATTGTTTTCTTAAAGTGTATAACTTTGAAATTTTGAAAAATTCGCCAGTTGTCCTTTCTAGGCAACTATTTAGTAAAAAACCTCTTTTATCTAGTAACTTATGGATCTTTCATATCACAATCTTAAATTTCCCTTTTCATTAACTGTATATCTTATGAGAAACGATCTAAAATTTAGTAGTCTACTGAAAACGTTATACGACAGTCTAATATTTTGTCTTTAAGGTTGAGCATGGTAAAAGAGCAGCCCAATACACAAAGTATTTTGTATTCGTGCAGGTCTGATAAAGAGCACATTCAAAGAGTATGATATAGATAACTTACCACAATACAAGCTTTAATGATTGCTTTCACGGTTCGAACTCGTAATCTATAAGTCCCACCAATAATACTTTATTGTTGCTCAAAGATTCCTTCTCACTGTTGATCATTATATTAGCAAATCTGACATTATACGGAAGAATAATTCCAAGCACTATATTTGCACAACTTAAAAATTAAAGACAAAATATAAATGGTGGCAGAGACTTTTTCATATGTGTGTGTGTTTACGGTCGAAATCAGGTACGTCCGATTTTATGGGTTCAAGTGGTCGCTCTAAGTCCGAGTTCAGAATGGACCAGACAAGCCCAGTAGATTGAGCCCGAGCCTGATGGAAAAGTATGAGGCTCGAAGGCCGAAGTGCACGATGAATACCCAAGTCGAGTGTACCTACCCCGAGATAATTCCGTTAGGGGCTTGTACCAGAATAAGCGAGATTCCCGCGATGACACAAATATCAAGGCGTGAATTCCAGAATGGGTATGTACGAATTTCGTACTAGGCGGTTAGACAGCAGTACAATTAGATTCTTTACTAGAAATGAAAATGTACCTTATTTAGCACTCTCCTATTATATAAAGGGGAGCTCATTCATTTGTAAAGATCATCGATCATTGGCAAAGAATATACACTCTTGCTTTTTCACTCATCTCTCATCAGAATTGTTCCTTAGCTTTACTGTCTTTTTTTACTGTTCATATTAGTGTACCTCGATACCTTACAGCTCGAGGTCAAGGCTTACTCATACACCGGTTCGATCTAACTTGCTCACTTAACTTATATGTTTGTTTTCTTGTTTATCAGTTAGTATTGGACTAAATCACGTATCTTTAAGACCTCAACACAAATCTAATTGTTACTCAGATTTTAGGGTAAACAGTTTGGCGCCTACCGTGGGGCCTAAAGATAATAATGATTGTTTCAGTGTTGATTTTTGATAACACACGTTATTTTCACACTTGTTCTTGTCAGAGACTCTTTGTTTTCAGGTTAAAATATGTTAAACTCACAAAATGCACCCGTACACGACAATGGTGGCCTTGGATTTCACGGGGAAAACGATAATGTAGCTGCTCCAGGGACCGGTGTACCACCGCTTAACCCCGGGGTTATGCCGATTGCGGAACCAGTCGATGTTAGTTCGCACATTATTTTGGATGCGGGATTGGGCATAGATCTCGGTGGAAGTGTACGTAGGAAGGTCCGGCCTGGTGGTCAAGGAAAACAGGGTCTAGGAGACGCGGGAGTTAGCCTCCAGGTAATCTTCGAAATGATACAAGGTCAGCAGGTTGCTATCGCTCAGCTACAAAGTCAACAAAAAACTCCGAGTGTGGTTGAACCGGAAATCACTTGCTGTACTGATCCGGTGCCGAAAAGTAACGGATTGGGGACTGACCTTACAATCATGAAAATGCTCAAAGAGCTCACCAAAATAATTGAGTCAGAAGAAAAACGGATCGAAGACAATGACACAAAGGTGGAGACATACAACTCTCGAGTCGATCAAATACCGGGGGCACCTCCGATTTTAAAGGGTTTGGATTCCAAAAAGTTCGTGCAGAAGCCTTTTCCCCGAGCGCAGCCCCGAAGCCTATTCTGAAGAAGTTCTGTATGCCAGATATACCTAAATACAACGGGACCACCGATCCTAACGAATATATCACTACGTACACATGCAACATAAAAGGGAATGACTTAGAAGATGATGAGATCAAGTCCATTTTGTTGAAAAATTTGGGGAAACTTTGTCTAAGGGAGAAATGATTTGGCATCACAACTTACCACCGAACTCCATTGATTCATTTGCCATGTTAGTTGATTCTTTTGTGAAGGCACACGCCGGGGCCATAAAAGTTGCAATGAGAAAATCGGATGTTTTCAAGATAAGACAAATAGACAACGAGATGCTGAGGGAGTTCGTGTCCTGATTCCAAATGGAGAGAATGAAGTTACCACTAGTTACGGAATATTGGGCCGCTCAAGATTTCACACAAGGGTTGAATGAGAGAAGTTTGATAGCATCACGACAGTTGAAGCAAAATCTGGTTGAATATCCTGTTGTTACATGGGCAGGCGTACATAATCGCTATCAATCAAAGATCAGGGTTGGGGATGACCAGTTAGGAGCCCCCTCGGGGTCAGTTCACCGGAACAGATTGGCGGTAAAATCCTCGAGGGATATGATAGAGAACCGAGGTCAAACAGAGAACATTACCAGCCATATGTCGCAGATCGAAGAAACAGTAGTTCGGGACATAATCTTCCACGAAATGATTAAAGAAATGATCGAGGGCAAAACCCTCGGGGACTCAGGAGTAAGAATGGATATGACAAGTACACTGATCCCGTAGAAACGCCTCGATTAGCAGAGTATAACTTCAGCGTCGATGCCTCGGGTATCATTTCGTCCATTAGAAGGATTAAAGACACCAGGTAGCCCAGACCTATACAAACTGACCCTTCTTAAAGAAATCCTAACTTGATGTGCAAATACCACGACACGCATGGCCACAGGACCGAAGACTGCAGACAGTTGAGAGTGGAAGTAGCTCGATTATTTAACGAAGGCCATCTTCTAGAATTTCTCAGTAACATAGCCAAAAATCACTTCAAGGAAAGAGACGCCAATTAGAAAAAATGAACAAGAAGAGCCTCAACATGTTATACACATGATCGTTGGTGGGGTTGACATCCCACAAGGACCTGTCTTCAAACGCACCAAAGTGTCGATCACGAGGGAGAAACGAACCCGAGACTACATGCCCGAAGGCACCCTTACATTCAATTACAAGGATACAGAAGGCCTCTCTCAGCCACATAACGACGCCCTGGTAATTTCTATTTTGCTAAATATAATTCAAGTTAAACGTGCTCTTGTGGATCCAGGTAGCTCGGCAAACATAATCAGGTCGAGGGTCGTAGAGTATCTTGGAGTGCTAGATCAAATTATACATGCATCTCAAGTCCTAAACGGCTTCAGCATGGCTAGTGAAATAACAAGTAGAGAGATAATCCTACCAGTGAACGTAGACATGACCATCCAGGACAAAAAATTTCATGTCATCGAATGTGACATGAGGTACAATGCATTGCTCGGAAGGCCGTGGATCCATAACATGAGGGTTGTACCTTCGACCCATCACCAAATGATGAAGTTTCCAACAATAGATGGTGTGAAAATGGTTTACGGGCGGCAAAGGAAATGTTTGCAGTTCATGAGTTGACGCCGACGCCAGCACCTTCGACCTAAGAAAAATCAAACACCAAAGACAAACAGATGGCTAAATAACAATCACCGTCCCCAGCCTCGATCGAGTCAGAGGAAAAGGTAATCGAGGAAGAAGAAGAGGATTTACTTACCCCTCGAGCTTTCATCATTCCCGAGGAATCAGATGCTACAAAATCAACGGTCGAGGAGCTGGAACAGGTGATATTGATCGAGCATCTTCCCGAACGGAAGGTATACCTGGGAAGGAGATTAACCCCCGAACTCAGGAAAAAACTCATTCAATTACTTATCAATAACATAGATTGTTTATCTTGGTCCCATTTATACATGATCGGGATCCCACCGGAGATAACGCACATTGGCTAAGTCTCGACCCCATGTTTAAACCAGTGAAGCAATAGAGAAGCCTCCAGTACGAGGTAAAACATGCATTCATAAAGGACGAGGTAACTAAACTTCTCAAAATAGGGTCCATTAGGGAAGTAAAACACCCCGAATGGTTAGCCAATGTGGTCGTAATCCCTAAAAAAGGAAACAAACTCAGAATGTGCGTAGATTACAAGGATTTGAACAAGGCATGCCCTAAAGACTCTTTTCCACTGCCTAACATTGATCTTATGATCGAAGCCACGACCGGCCACGAGATCCTTACCTTTATCGATTCCTATTCTGGGTACAATCAAATTCAGATGAACCCGGAGGACCAGGAAAAGACCTCATTTGTCACAAAGTATGGAACATATTGTTATAATGTAATGCCCTTCGGGCTAAAAAAATGCAGGAGGTACATACCAACGCCTAGTTAATAGAATGTTCGAGCAACAGATAGGTAAATCAATGGAAGTTTACATTGACGACATATTAGCTAAGTCTCTGCGTGCAGAGGACCATTTAAATCATTTTCAGGCAACATTCAAGATTTTGAGAAAATACAACATGAAACTCAACCCCGAGAAATGTGCTTTCGGAGTGTGCTCGGGCAAGTTCCTGGGTTTCATGGTATCAAATAAGGGGATCGAGATCAACCCCGACAAAACTAAAGCCATCGAAGACATAACCGTCGTGGACAGTGTAAAAGCAGTACAACGGCTAACTGGATGGATAAATGCTTTGGGACGATTCATCTCGAGGTCGTCAGATCGGAGTCACAAGTTCTTCTCCTTGATCAAAAAGAAAAACCATTTAGTGTGGACCCTGGAATGCCAACGAGCGTTGGAGGAATTAAAGCGGTACTTATCGAGCCTGCCTCTGCTGCACACCCCGAAGGCGGATGAGAAACTATACCTATACTTGGCTGTGTCCGAAGTTGTGGTAAGTGGAGTACTAGTTCTAGAAGAGCACGGTATGCAATTTCCTGTTTTTTATGTAAGTCGAACCTTAGGAGATGCTGAAACTAGGTATCCACACTTAGAGAAGTTAGCACTTGCATTAATAAGCTCATCTAGAAAATTGAAGCCATATTTCCAATGTCACCCCATATATGTGTTAACTACTTATCCACTCTGAAATGTTTTGCACAAGCCCGAGTTATCAGGCCAATTGTCCAAATGGGCTATCGAACTTGGCGGGTACGATATTGAATATCAACCCCGAATGGCTATCAAGTCTCATGTTTTAGCAGACTTCGTGGCTGATTTTACGCCAACCCTCATACTCGAAGTAGAGAAGGAACTTCTACTAAAATCGGGCGCGTCATCAGGGGTATAGACCCTCTTCACGGATGGAGCCTCGAATGTGAAAGGGTCCGGGCTCGGTATAGTTTTGAAACCGCCTACGGGTTGCACTATTAGACAATCTATCAAAACTCCCAGGTTGAATAACAATGAGGCCGAGTACGAGGTCATGATTGCAGGTCTCGAATTAGCTAAAAGCCTGGGGGCGGAGGTTATCGAGGCCAAGTGTGACTCCCTGCTGGTGGTGAACCAAGTGAACAAAATCTTCGAGGTTCGGGAAGATAAGATGCAAAGATATTTGGACAAATTGGAAGTGACATTGCACTGCTCCAAGGAGTGGACCCTACATCATGTGCCTCGAGAACAAAATCCCGAGGCCGAGGCCGAGGCTGATGCACTTGCAAATTTGGGGTCATCGATCGAAGAAGATGATATTTTCCCGGTAGTTGTTGTCCAGCTATCGAGATATGTGGTCGAGAAAGGTCATGCCGAGATAAATTCTACAATTTTGACTTGGGATTGGAGGAATAAATATGTTGAATATTTGAAGCACGAAAAGCTCCCTTCGGGCCCTAAAGAGTCGAGAGCCCTACGAGCTAAAGCAGCCCGATTCACATTGGATGAGGATGGAACGTTGTACCGGGGGACCTTCGACGGACCATTGGCGGTATGCTTAGGACCGGGGGACACCGATTATGTTCTGCGAGAAATATACAAAGGCACTTGTAGGAACCACTCCGGTGCTGACTCTTTGATTCGCAAAATTATTAGAGTAGGATACTACTGGGATAGCATGGAGAAAGACACTAAGGAGTTCGTTCAAAAATGTGATAAATGCCAAAGGTTTGCATCGATGATCCATCAGCCCGGAGAACAACTCCATTCAGTCCTTTCCCCGTGGCCATTCATTAAGTAGGGGATGGACATCGTCGACCCTCTGCCGACTGCACCAGGTACACCTAAGTTCATTTTGTTTATGACTGACTACTTTTCTAAATGGGTGGAAGCACATGCCTTTGATAAGGTTAGAGAAAAATAGGTCATAGACTTCATATGAGATCACATCGTGTGTCGATTCGGGATACCCGCTGAAATCGTATGCGACAACGGGAAGCAATTCATCGGCAGCAAGGTAATAAAGTTCCTCTAAGAGCACAAAATAAAGAGGATCTTATCGACACCATATCACCCAAGTGCCAACGAACTGGCCGAATCCACGAACAAGAATATTGTCCAAAACTTGAAGAAAAGGTTAAATGACGCTAAGGGGAAATGGAGGGAAGTTCTGCCCGAGGTGCTTTGGGCATACCGAACGATGTCAAAATTCAGTACGGGGGAAACTCTGTTTTCTTTGGTGTATGGCGCCGAGTCCCTAATCCCAATCGAGGTCGGAGAACCTAGCACCAGGTTTCATCATGCAATGGAGGAATCAAATCACGAGGCTATGAACACTAGCCTCGAGCTATTGGATGAAAAACGAGAAGTTGCGCTTGTTCGGATGGCCGCACAGAAACAAAGAATCGAGAGATATCATAATAGAAGGGACAACCTTTGCCATTTTGGAATCGGGGACTTAGTTCTAAGGAAAGTCATCCTCAATACTCGAGACCCGAATGAAGGGAAATTAGGCCCAAATTGGGAAGGACCATATCAAGTCATCGGAGTCGTTGGAAAAGGATCCTACAAACTTAGCACGATGGAAGGCGAACAATTGACAAACAATTGGAATGTATCACTGCTCAAACGATATTATTGCTAAGGTATGACTTCCTCCCTTTTTCTATTTGTATTTGAGACTAACTCACTGCAGATGTTCGATCGAGGACGTCGAAGGTACCCCTCTACACGAAGACCTTAGGTTTTAAAGCACGCGTTGCACTCTTTTTTCCTTAGATCGGGTTTTATCCCAAATGGGTTTTTCCGGCGAGTTTTTTAACGAGGCAACAACTATGTGCTACCTAAGGAAAATTCAACAGTATCCAAGGCTTCTTTTCAATCAACCTCGAATACTGGGGGGCATCACCCTCGGAGGCTATATTTTTGAGCAAATTACTTCACGCCAAAGAGGAACTCGATAGAAAAACTTTGTAATGGGCCAAACGGTCAGAAGAACCGTGTCCATATAGAATAGCCGAGACTCGATGGCAAAATATGAGCCCCGATGGCAAAAACATGTACGCATGTATGAATTATTCAAAGAAGTATTCTTTCTATATTAAACACTTTATGTCTTGAAGAAATTTTCTATTATACGAGCTCCATACTTGTGATTCTCTGTGAGAAACGGCTCAAGATCCAAAACATAAATACACCTCGACTACTCGGGGACTGTCATCGACAATCAGCACATTCGAGTTGCCTAAACTCGAACTCATAAGACCTCAAAGAGGCATCCCTCGACGTAAAGGCCAAGGCCCTCACAATCGGGAACTAGCATTTCGAACAAGTTCGAAATGATATCGAGAAATAAGTCCAAGAGACGTGCCCGAAGGCTACAGCCATAATAAAGACTATGGTCATATAAAAAGGCTATGGCTGAAATAATGCGGCTCGGAGATGTCTGACTTCCGCCATAAACTAAAGGCATTCAAATACTTTGAAAAATCGGTTAAATAAAGGCTACCATTGGCAATATAATCAAAGGGCTTCGATAAAATCAGCCCTCGAGAAACCTCAAGAGGTACCAAATTACTTACATACAAGCTTGTGCTAAGGAAATAAAAACAAAAGGGTTCCGATCGACACAGAACCCTCGAAAAACCCAATGGGTAAAAGATGCGTGCTAAGGCATAAACATAAAAAAAATTCACTAAGTCTTTAAAATCGAAAAAGGGAAATAATAGCCATCTCTTAGAGGCCATAACAGCCCGATTTAAAAAGAGCCTAAGGGCTGATGCATTTAGGGTTTGAGACCTCGTTCTTACCCCATTTGAACCCAAATCTTCGATTATCCCAATCCCAAACAAACATTTTGATTATGGATCGAGGATCTATCATTATTCGACACAGAGATTCTATGCCCCGAAGGTCGAACCTTGTTCGAACTCGATCACAACAAAGAAAATGTTCGAGACAGAATCTCGAAAATACCATTCAAAGAATTAAATTATTACGAGAATTTTTAAGGCAAGAAATATTGAGAAGACATTCAAGGAAGTACTCTTCTTT
>ML435930.1:12493-36716 GCA_005239525.1 Nicotiana knightiana | reverse complement strand
CCTATTCTCAATAGATTAACGCCTATATTCCTATGAAATTAATCTATTAGAACGCACTAAGATTACGATGTTTAATTAAGCACGGTGACTAGGTATATTCCTATCCTAACCACAAATCCGCTCCCCTGAAGGGTTAAGATCGCGCTCTCTTCAATTCTTCTCTAATCTATATACGGCTTTCCCAAGCATAACATAGATAGTATATAGAACCTAACTGCTGGCCAGACAATTAAGCAATTAAACACAGAATTGAAGAAACAACCATATATTGAGTAAACTATATTCAAGGTTAAATTAATGTCGAATAACAATATCCATGGCTAAACCACAACCCCAGAACAATGGGTGTTTAGCCACTCATGCTATAATCAAACAATTGCATAAGTGTTGCATGAATTGAAAATACTAGAATAAGATGAAGAAAACTGATAATCCTTGCTCCTTCAATGATCTTGTGTGTGTATTTGCTCTCCAAAAACGCCTCCCCCCCTCAAAGATGTGTTCTTGGGTCTATTTATATGGTTGGGATAAACCCTAACCGTGTAAGAGACTTCTATTCTAACTTGGAAACACTTAAACCCGTCCAAACTCGGTTTCTGGCCGACTGGGGACCCTGACGTTTGGACCCAAACGCCTGGCTAACGCCAGGCAGGGTCAGGCTGTTTGGCTCTGTCGCCCGGCTATCTCCCGGGTGTCTCCTTTCGCGTATTTTTCGACGTATTTACATCCTTTTAGCTCCGTTTCCATTTCCAATTCACCTACACATAAAATAAACCCCATTAGGCACATACAACGTGTATTATCATTAAACCACATAAAATGCAAGGCATATAATGATTTAAATCATGAATTCTAGTCACGCATCAACGACCAAATAGGGTACCCCGCGCAATATTTACCAAAGAGATCCATATCACATTTTATTAAAAGAGAGGTCAACGTTGGGCCATGTTCGTCCTTTTCGTACGAGAGAAATTCATTTATAGTCCATCGGGCCAAACATATATCATCCGACAGTCACAAATTAATCCATACAAATCATAGCCTAAAAACAATAACAACTGCTAGCAGTCGCCTCCCATCCCTATCTTCCTTACTATCTTTCTTCTTCTCTCTTACGCCAACAACCCATGGTTGTGAGGCCATAGATGCTTTTTTCTCTCTCTGTCTAAAAAGTCTCTTCCGTTCTCTAGTCTCCCTTTTCTTGTATTTCAGGGTTTGGATCCTTTATTCGATTCTGGAAAATTTGTAAGCCCATTGTAATTTTCATCTTATATTTTAATTCTTGTTTGCAATTCATGATTTTGGGCTAGATCTGGGTTTTGAATGCAAATATGCTATGATCCCAATTTATTGCCATCGCAAACTTATGATCCCAGATGTATTATGGATAAGCAAGCATGCATCGTGTTGTGGACCACATGGACCACACATTTGAAATGCTGATGAGCTATGAGAATTTTGTATTTTGCAGAATACTATGTTGGATCCGATGATCTGTGCTTTTTTTTTTTTTACGATTTCAAGTTTGTGCTGGTTTTTCTAAATCTCCATTAATTTGTGTTTTGTGACATAATTAATTGATTGATTCACAAGTTTTACTGCTTTTATAAAAATTGTGGTTACCATTTTCGGCGACTGTGAGGCCATGGACGCCGATGTCCTCGTTGTTGAAGAAGCAACTCCGCCAACTACGACTCTCTTGGCCTTGTCTTCTTTCTCTAATTTTCTCTTATAGTTTCTGTGAATAGGAAGTTAATATTTTGAAGATCTTTGCCTGAAACTTTAAAACTCTGGCGATCTTGTTACCATTTTCGACGACTGTTAGGCCATGGACCCCGATGGCTAGTCTCTTAATGAAAGGAAGACGAGAGGAGATAACAATGCATAAATTTGAAATATATACAAAATAAATTGTCACTATACGAAATAGATTATCACTATACAATTTATATACAATAGAGTGTCACTATACAAAATATACAAAAATAGAATGTCATTATATAAAAAATATACTAAATAGACTGTCACTATACAAAATATATACAAAATAGACTGTCACTATACAAAAATATACTAAATAGACTGCCACTATATATTTTATATACAATAGACCGTCACTATACAAATATATACAAAATAGACTGTCACTATACAAAATAGACTGCTACTATACAAAAAAAATATAAAATAGACTGTCATTATACAAAAAATATAAATAGACTGTCAATATATAAAAAATATACAAAATAAACATTTCGGGCTACTAGATGCAATATGTCTGGGTCGAAGGGCCATTTCGTGTCAATGAAAAAAAATATGGGCTATTAAAATTTGAAAAATTTTCATTCATATACCATATAGGAAACCTTATTACCAAAAATGTTCATGGTTTGAAAATTACCCGCCCTGTTAATAGTTTTTCTACAAAAAAAAAAATACAATTCATTAAATATGGGATAATAGTAGTTGTATTCTTCCTATTTAGGTGCGCTAAAATTATGGAAGTAAAATATTCTAATTGATATTTTGAAACGAAATCACACATTAAACATTATCATTAGTTTCAAATCAAAATTTAGTGACCCTATTCTGGTCAAACTTTGTGTTTCGACATTTTTTCTTAATCCACAAAATCTTCAATACTTCGCCTGCAACAAAACCCAAATTTTAGAGACTCTGTTCTGGCGAAACTTTGTGTTTCGACATTTTTTCTTAATCCACAAAATCTTCAACAATTCATCTGGAACAAAACGCAAATTTTAGCGACTCTGTTCTGGCGAAACTCTGTGTTTCGACATTTTTTCTTAATCCACAAAATCTTCAATAATTCGTCTGCAACAAAACCCAAATTTTAGCGACTCTGTTCTGGCGAAACTTTGTGTTTCGACATTTTTTCTTAATCCACAAAATCTTTAACAATTCATCTGCAACAAACGCAAATTTTAGCGACTCTGTTCTGGCGAAACTCTATGTTTCGACATTTTTTCTTAATCCACAAATCAAAAAACGACTAAATCTTCAACAATTCTTCTGCAACAAAACGTAATCATGTCCAAAATCCCAATTATGCTACAATTGAATGGGAATTGGGATAGTTATGGGAGATTTAGAGATTTTCAGGTCGATGACATTGTAGTCGATGAGGATGCGAGTTACAATATATTGATTTCTACAATTGCAACGCAATTAATGATTGATACTTCTGAAAAAATTATAAAAATCAAATACATTGTGAACGAGCACTGTCCTCCAATGGAAATTAGGAACGATATGGGTGTTCGTGTATATGTGGAGACAAAAAAGGAAAACAAAAACTTAGGATCATATCCGCTATGTATAACTGTTCGCGATTTCAATATGAAATTGAGTATCACCAATAAGAACACAAGTGCAGGTTTGTTATGTTACAAATTCTGGTTTTATATTAAAATCTACAAAATACCTACATTTATCTACAAATAAACTACATATCAGTGTACATATATATATATATATATATATATATAACAGTATCTACAAAATTGCCTCATTTATTCTACAATTAACTACATACTATTTGAAAAAAAATATGGAATACATAATTTCAATTCATCTATAAATTATCTACAAATATTCTACAAAATGTTAATAACAATATTTATCTTTATTTTCGTGCAGGTTCGTCTGGAACACTAAAGTTACTTGATATGCCAGCATCTCCCGTTATAGAGGAATATAAAAGTATAATAATAACATAAAGTACACCAGGTGTTATTGAAGAAGGACAAGTGTACCAAGACAAGCAAACAGTTGCAACTGCAATGAAGCACTATTTTGTCATGCACAAGTTCCAATTCAGGGTTAAAAGATCTAGTCGCAGAAGGTATGAACATATGAATGGTCAAAAGATCATTATATTTCTTTTTTGTAGTTTATTTGTAATTTTTTACTTCTTTAGTTTTTCCTTGTGATATGTGTTTATCAATATTGTAGATGAATTATAGTTATATTTGTATACTGTGTTGCTTTATGTTAAAATAGTCCTTTTTTTACATCTACATTGATAGCCAGTACTCAAATTGTATTTATTTTGTAGCTACTGGCTTATATGTGTTGGTGAAAACTGTACGTGGCACTTCAAGGCAACTAGCATTAATGACAATGTTGAAGGTCAGAAATTTCAACCGCCAGCACACATGATCTTTAATAGACAATACATTCATACAACGCAAACCTACTGCAGTGGTAGTTGGTAGCATGGTTATTCCAAAGTATTCTGATCCCAAGACCGTTTACACACCAAAGGACATACAAACTGACATGTTGTCTGAACACGGCGTGAACTTAAGCTACATGCAAGCATGGAGAGCAAAAGAAAAGGCTTTACAGTTTTTGAGAGGTTATCCTGCTGACTCATACAATAAATTATCAAGTTGTTTTTATATTCTTGAGAAGACGTATCCGGGATCTGTAGTTAAATTGAAGAAGACATCAGATGAATGCTTCTTATATGCATTTTTTTTGCTATTTGTACATTAATCAGTGGTTGGGAACATTGTAGGCCAGTAGTAGTAGTTGATGGGACTTTCTTAAAGTCAGCATACATGGGAATAATGCTGACAGCTAGTACAATGGATGCAGCAGATAATATTGTAGTTATTTTGTAGACTGTTTATAATATGTAGATAATTTGTAGATATATTGTAGTTTGTATGTATTTGCCTTTTATATGTATTTTCAAAGATGCTAATTAATTATTTTTTGATTCATAATGTAGGTACAATATTACCATTGGCATATGCTGTTGTTGATTCGGAAAACGACGTATCATGGAAGTGGTTTTTTGAGCAATTCAAGCATGCATATGGTGAAAGACCTTCAATGTGTGTTGTTTCAGATCAGAATGAGAGTATCATGAAGGCAACAACCATTGTCTATCCCGATATGCCACATTACTCTTGCATGTGGCATATTTGGACAAATATAAGGGCAAAGTTCAAGAAGGGTCATCTAAAGTTAAGAGAATTGTACTTTGCCACAGCACGATCATACACTCTGGATGAATTTAATGAAAGGATATCGAAGATTAAAGAGATAGACCCGCGTGTGAAGTCATACCTGTATGATATTGGCTATAATAGATGGTCAAGAGTACATGCAACAGTGAATAGAACTTGGACTATGACATCAAACATTGCAGAGTCGTTGAATGTTGTAACAAAAGATGCAAGAGAGCTGCCGATGGTAAAACTATTAGAGTATATGATCAGGACTCTTCTTGAACGTTGGACCAATGAGAAATTATTGAAAGCAAAAGGTACTTTCACATACCTTGGGTCAAAATTCAACAAAGAATTGAAGAACAACAGAACATTATCGCAGAAGCTTAGGGTAAGATCTGTTTATTTGGTGCATAAAAATAATATATTAACATTCAGTATTCCCAAGTTGTAGATAATTTGTAGATTTTAGATGATTTGTAGATAATTTATACTACGAGCATGTGATTTTTTACTCGCCATATCGTCCTATGAAAATCTCAATAAATGAATTGATTTTATGAATCTTTGTTGATTTTCAGTGTTTAATTGTGAAAGATTTGTATTTTTTGCATAATTCATCTTTTAAAAAAAAATTATTATTAAAATTGCATCACTATTATCAAGGAATTATAAAGTTATAATTAACTATATAATAGACGAATGATGGTTATTTAACGTAATGTAGTTTTAATAACTAATTACTAAGAATTAATCATTTTATTCGATGAAACATAGATTTTATTAGGAATATAAAATTAGTCGTTTTATTCTTGATTAATCTGTAAATATATGTAAAATAAGGTTTAAAATTAATTACTACATTTATTTGATTAAATTAGATTTGAATTTAATTGGCTTAGCTAATTAAAGGGGATTAAAATCGGACCTGGGCCAAAATTATCGAAGCCCAATCCCTAACTCTACACGACCCAACAACCCAGCCCAATACCCGTTTTTTGGGGCTTCAGCAGAAGTGCTGAAGTTATTAGTTCATTTGTAAAAACTTTAGCAGAAGTGTTGAAGTTATTAGTTCATTTGTAAAAAAACTTTAGCAGAAGTGCTGAAGTTATTAGTTCATTTGTAAAAACTTCAGCAGAAGTGCTGAAGTTATTAGTTCATTTGTAAAAAAACTTCAGCAGAAGTGCTGAAATTATTTAGTTCATTTGTAAAACTTCAGCACCCAATATGCTGAAGTTTTGTCCTGGATTCATTAGTTTTGTCGCCATTAGCTTTTTGGAAATTTTTTTTTGAAAAAAAACACTTCAACATATGCTGAAGTTATTTAGTTCATTTGTAAAACTTCAGCACCCAATATGCTGAAGTTTTGTCCTGGATTCATTAGTTTTGTCGCCATTAGCTTTTTGGAAATTTTTTTTTGAAAAAAAACACTTCAACATATGCTGAAGTTATTTAGTTCATTTGTAAAACTTCAGCACCCAATATGCATAAGTTATTTAGTTTAGTTGTAAAAATTTCAGTACCCAATATGCTGAAGTTACTTAGTTTAGTTGTAAAAAAACTTCAGCATATGCTGAAGTTATTTAGTTCATTTTTAAAAGACTTCAGCACCCAATATGCTGAAGTTATTTAGTTTAGCTGTAAAAAATACAGCACCCAATATGCTGAAGTTTGGCCTGCCCCATACACTACTCAAACGACCTCGTTTGGTTTAACTGGTTGAATCCTGGCCATTGATTGAAATAGATCAGACGGCCAGGAACTCCACCCCCTTTAGTATATAGCTGTCCTAACACCCCCCTTCCCTCATTTCACCCAAAGCCTAACCCCCCCAAACCTTAGCCGCCTCCCCTCCCCTTCGCCTCTCTCTCTTCTGCCTAGACCAAACCCTAGCTGCCCTAGGTTTCCGCCGCCCGAAAATCACCTACCGGCGGTAGAGCTTCTTCAATCAACCCCAAATTTTGACCAGATAATCTCCTCCCCCTTCTCAACCATATCCTACCATCTATTTCACCAAAAACACATTCAAATTTCTTTAATCTCAGATCTGGAAATGGAAAAACCCTAGAACATGCTGAAAATGATCCCAAACAACTCTGTGACTCAAACTTACATGAGTCGATGGTTCTCAACGATAACCGTCGATTCATGTGAGTAAGGGTCACTTTTGGAGGTAGCCGTAGTCCGGCCAAACCCGGCTAGTCACTGTAGTTCGTCTGAACCCCCCCAATGGGTATTCTTCCTCTTTCCTTACTATTTTTACATGTTACTAAAACCTAAAATTCATGTTAATCACTGGTTTTAGATTATTTAGGTCTACTTAGATTTATTCTTGCTTGTTGCTATTTGATTAGTTATTGTTCTCCTGTCCTTAATGGTTTATGTGCAATTAATCAAGAAGACTAAGAAAAAAAAACAAAAAATGACAAGCTGTTTTAATTTGATTAGTTAACCTTCTATTCTCTTTACAGTTTCTATATGCTAATGAGACATGAAACCACGTATTATAGTTTCTGTTTTTGGCTCTTTTTCTTTAAAAATCCGCCTCTAATTATTTATTACCATTAGGTTTAGATTTTGTTTCCTTTTCATTACTTCATGATTATTTGCTGTTAAATTCTGTGACAAACCTGTTTTGATTGATTAGCAATTAGGGTTCGTTGGATATAATCTAGGGTTGTCATTTAGATGACTGTCTTCTTTGATTCACACTTTATTGATTCAGTTTGTTAACATGTCCTGCATATCCTTGCTTATTTTGGCAGCTTTGTTTAGTCATTCTAGGATTCTCTGTTATCTGTCGACTTTCTGCTAAATTCAATCATGAACATTTAATTATGTCTGCTAATCCTGTTTTGCTAATCATTGTTAGTTCATTGATTGTGCATCATGGTTTATAATTAGTCACATTTAGATTGAATTAAACCAAAAATCAGCTAACCTAAGGACTAAAGTGATTGACTTAAACTAGAGTTAATAGTCAACCCCAAGCAAGTTTAACCCTGGTTACCAAATGGTAATTTCTGGGACTTCAAGGGATATATTAGGTAACTCAGCTTAGGAAATCAGGCTCTTAAGGTTAAAAGGATCTTTTAATAAGTAAGAATGTTCTAGAATAGGGGCAGCTATCCCAAAGATAGGGTTGACAGCTGCCCTATGTACTATTAGTACTATTTTCAGCCTTTTGGATAAGGTATATGCCAAAAACATATCCCATCCTTGAGCTCCCTATAAATAGACCTTCCTTTCACATATTCTGGATCGACCTTTTCTCTTTTTTTGGAGACTGTAAAAAAAACTCTTCTAGCTGCTGAAAAAAGACACAAATACTTTCCATTCGAAAACAAAAGGTTCCCAAAAAAGAAAAGGATTATTTGAAAAGAAAAAACCTGATTTCCTTTTTGAAAAACAAGTCCACAACTAAATGGCCTAGCCCAGCTGCTATCTTTTTTTATTTATTTCTGATTTCTGGAATTTTTCTTCAAACATTCATACTCAAAGATTTCTGGGTTAATTCTTGCTGGACTGTTTGGTTTTGTCCCTGGGTTTTCTGTTTGCTGCTATTGATCTCTCTTCCTTTTTTTGTTTATTGATCATACTTGACCTTTATTTGGTCAAGTTTATTGCTGGATTTTCTTTCTCTTTAAAGGTATGTAACAGCGAACTTTATACAAAATTATTGAATTCAGACTTTGTTTTAAACTTGTTGGTTCATGTTGTATTTCTTCAAGAATATTTGAATCTTCTTCTCCCCGTTTCTTAATGTAGAAACTAAAGTAAGATTATCATTATCTAAGTGTGTGCATGCAACTCTTGGAATCTGCTTGGTAGTGTACTGAACTTCTGTTAATAAGCTTAATGTTCGATAGCTAGGTGGTAATTTCATATATGTTTAGCATGTTAGAAAGATAAAGGGCACTAGGGTAGATGAATCTGACCTTTCAATTGTCAAATTCACCCCATAATAGTGCACAAAATAGTAGTGTAGATGGATGAAATTCACCCTTTAAAGGGTATACAACATGTAGTCAAAAGGGCTATAGAGTAAAGAATCTGAACTCTTATATGGTCTGATTCAGTCTCTAAAAAACCAAGAATAGTCAAAATGTTCAAAGGAATGCTGTTTGAAGTATTGGTATGGTTGTTAGAAATGTCAAGCAAGTTTGTATCTCTGGGTTTGAATCAGACTCTCCTTCATAGTCATATTCAATCTAAGAAAAAATACATAAAACATGTTGCCTTTCTTCCTGCTGAACCTGCAATCACTTATCAAAATCTGGTTGTCCTTTTATGTGTGTTTACAACAACAAAATTATCTGTTAGAGGCTTCTGTGATTAATTCTATATCCTTGAAGTCACAACAGTCATTTAGCTAGCATTAAAGGGGTAGTGAATCTGACCCTTTATAATGGTCAAATTCACCCCATATTTTAGATGCTTAGAGAGTAGTTTATCACCCTTCAAGGGTACAAAAATGAGGTCATCAACAAAGGCTCTAGAGTAGGGAATCTGAATCTCCCAAATGGTTAGGTTCACTCTCTCAACATGCCTAAGTAATCAAAATCAAGGAATAAGTATGGACTGAAGGTCCAAGGTATGGAAATGACAGTCTTGGAGTTGAGTTTGATCCCTCTATGGTCATATTCACATCAAGAAAGTGCATTAATGATTCTGCCATTAGTATAGCTTAGCATAGCATTATCAGGTTAAACTTGACCTCTTTTCATGGTCCTGTTTGGTCTGATGGGTGCCTAACACTTAGTTAGTTTGCGTATTCTATAAATTACAAAAAAAGGGGGCTACAAATGTACAGTACGAAGAATCCAGATGTGGAGCGGCTATTTAGGATTTCCATTTTTTTAGTTTCCTTTGGATATTCATAAAAATGTATTCTTACCAAAGCTGTATTTTCGCTTCAGAAAAACTATAATTCGTTCGCTTATGCACTTTGGAATCTTGTAATTTAAGGGACTAGACTGTATATTCATTTTTAGCCTTTCAACTGATAGTGTTCAAACTAAATGGTTATTTCAAAATTCAGTTGTTTCAATATAAGTGGATTATTTATGGTTCATGACGTATCCTGTTAAACTCTCTGAAATCGATGTATGAACACTTTTGAACCTTGAAGCATGTGATTAGGCTATCTAAAAGTCAACAAGAATTGTTAATTTAGAATTGGTAAAACTGCCTGTGCTGTGTATCTTCGCCAGAAAAACAACAAGTGTACGCCATCATGACTTGTTTAAAATAAATCCATAAGCATCCTAATTTGTCTTAAAGCTAAAATGTTCCTTCGAATAGAAAACATAAAGAATAAACAAATATCTCCTCAAATAGGCACTATAAAACCGTCATGACCATAGTCTTGACTACGTAATCCACACTCGGGTGTGGCAACTCATTCCCCTGACTCTAATTTCAAATTATAATAAAAATCACACGTTGTACTTGCGGGTGCATTTCATGTGGCGTAGTTATAATGTGTCCAAAACAAACAAGTGCACGCCATCGTGACTTGTTTCAAGATAAATCCATAAATATTAAAAGCGGTTAAAATTTAAAAAGGCTAAATGGACAATAGGTTTAAAACATGTAAATAATTAGATCATTAGGCCAAATATTAATAGTTAAGCGACCGTGCTAGAACCACGGAATTCGGGAGTGCCTAACACCTTCTCCCGGGTTAACAGAATTCCTTATGCGGATTTCTGGTTCGCAGACATTTTTAAACAGAGTCTAAATTTCCTCGGTTTAGGATTTCAATAAACGGTGTCCCGGAAAATCGTCAAAAATCCGGGTGGCGACTCTGAAATAATAAATAAATCCCAAATCCGAATAATGTCACTTTAATTGGAAAAACTCCCTTATTACCCCTTACTACCCTTTTATTTATCGAGGGGGTAGAAAGAAAAAAGGAGGTGTAACATCTCTGGCGACTCTGCTGGGGACCGAACCCAGAATCTCTGGTTCAGGGTTCAAGAATTCGAGCTTAGAATAAACTGTTTTATTTGGCTTTATTATCTGATTTTTACATGTTTAAACCTAATGTGCTAAATGCCGCTTTTACCGCTTTGATATTATTTAGACTGAATATAATATGTGCTGAAACCCTCTTCTCACCGAGTCTTCTAAATCATCTGGGAGTGTGCACTTCGTGTGACTTCTAGTCTGTTAGAGTCATATCCAAATTTTAGAATGAGGTACGGATAAGTTTCAAAGCCAGTGAAACTTCTGTATTCTCGGTACGCTGCCCCCCTCGGCTTGAGCTGTCTGCTCAGGTAAGCCTGGTCTAGAACAAAACCCCAGGATTTAAACTTAGAATAACATAGCCTCATGCTGGATCCCTAGTAGGAACGATTATCTGCATCATGTGCATTTGACTTAGAGGACTCAAAATAGGGGTTGGGTCCGTCTAGGACAGGTGTCCCCAAAAACAAAAGACTACCCTGATGCATCTTACCTGCTACGTATGCATTTATTTGTTTCAGCTTATGTATTGACAGGCTAAAAAAAAAAGAACAGAAAAACCAAGAGTTAGGTAGAATAGAAAATTCACTTTGTTTTAAAAAAAAATCCTCGTATTTAACCCGAAACTCTGCCAAAATTACTGAAAATAATATTCGAAAACAAAATGAATGGATGTATATGTTTAACCAGTCAAGATTTTTTCCGAACTACGCATTGTTTGATTCTCACGGGTGTGAGATACGTAGGCAACCCTCATCGGGTCCAACTCTGTTTTTTTTAAATCAAAAGATATAGCCCTAAATAAAATTAAGTGACGCCATTACTACCTGATTTCCCAAAATGGGGCACCGGAAGGCCATTTTTGCAAAAGTGGCCGCCTGTGGTTTGTCTTTAAATTTCGAACCAATTTGCAAACACAGTCTTAAAAACCTCCTATCCAAAGTATTGAAGGGCATATTTGCAAAGATGGCCCATTTTTCTTTATTACAAAACCTTTTACAAAAAATAATACTAATAACGCTTTTCAAAAATTTTGTGGTTTTAATTAAAAAATGAATGTGCAGGATGAATACAGTTGAAAATATTCCCTTCAGGGCAGTCGAGGAAATCCTTTTAGGACTCCATATGTGGTGGAGCGACTTGGGGGAAGCTAGTAGGAAGTCTGTTATGAAAGCTTTAGGGGGACTTACTGGCCTTTTAAAAATCAAGCCGAGGTTGGACATCGTCGAGGATCTAGTACCGTTTTGCGATCCCGCCCACAACGTGTTCCACTTTTCAGACTTTGAATTGACGCCCACGCTAGAGGAAATAGCAGGGTATTCTGGTCTCAATGACAATCTTAGAAGCTGGTACCCAGTGGCACCTAGGGCGGTGACTCCACATAAGTTCTTGGATCTGTTAAGCATTAGTCGGGACGTCCAAGACCCACACCTGTCTGAAGGTTTCTGCACTTTCTACTTTCTTTACAAATGTTATGGAGATCCCCGAGGTTATAAGGCTAACAACACTGGTCTAAATCACAAAGATCATGCTAAATGGGAAGCCCGCCGAGGGCTAGCTTTTGCGGTAGCATTATTGGGTACCTTGATTTGCCCTAGAAGTGACGGATGCATAAATATCGGGCTTGTGGGAATGGAAGATTTCATGATGAAAAATCCCAATGGCACACTTATCCCAATGGTCTTAGTCGAGATTTATCGCGCTCTAACAATTTGCCAATCTGGGGGAAAGTTCTTTGAGGGTGCAACCTGCTTCTGAAAATCTGGCTGATTGAGCACCTCTGTCACCACCCAGGTTACATGAACTACGGCTTAACTGGTTTGAATTGCATCGAGGAACATGGTACTCGGGTAAAGGGCCACAAATTTCCTGAGGGCACGGAAGCCTGGCACTCATACTTAAGTTCACTGGCTGCCGACCAAATCGAGTGGACGTTCGGGTGGCTCCCTGTCAACGAGGTTATCAACATGTCTGCTGAGGTTTGCTATCTCCTATTAATGGGCCTACGAAGCATTCAGCCATATGCCCCACACCGAGTCTTACGCCAGTTGGGGAGACAACAGGGTGTTCCCTATGACGAGGATTTAAGCCAACAAGCCATTGAGTTATGCCCGAGAGCTGCATTTCCTGAAGGAAGGGTCCGTCAAATCTGGAACGAGTGCAGGTTTTTAGAACCTCAAACTCGGGTGAGAAATTTATCTAAAGGGGAAGTGGATCCCGCCTACACCTTTTGGTATGGCATAAGAGGCAGGGAGCATCAAGAGCAAGAGCGACCCGCAAAGAGGCCCCACGTGCAACAATTCACCGAGCAAACACAAGAGCATTGGGCCTGGTTAGAAAAAGAAAACAGCTACCGAGCCACAATAAGCAAGTTGGAAACCCAGGTCAGGGAAATCAAATTTGAAAACATTCTACATACTTCCACAATTGAAGGAGAGAAAAATAGATTAGCCCAAGAAAATGAAGTTCTCCGGGCCCAAATACAGGAATTAAAAACAGTTGCTGAGAACCTGGAGAGAAGCAGAACTGATGAAAGGCTTATCAATAGCCTGAGGCATAAAGTGTGCAGCTATTGGAATGATCTAGATAAAGCTGAAGAAGAACTGGCTGGAGTTCGGTCAAGTCAACAAGAAGTGCAAAAGAAATAACAGAGTTTGTCCAGAGACTAAAAAGAAAATATGACCAGGAAGTCATAGGCTTGAAGGATAAATTGGCCGTTCTCGAGAACGAAATGGCCAAACATGCAAAAAGATTTAAGACTGAGAGGGAACAGTGCTATGCCATGATGGATCAGTTAGAAGAAGAGTTGCAACAATGGCAAGAGTAGAGTCACAAAGACGTCCATACTTTAGAGGAAAGATCCCAGCAAATCGGGCGCCTACTTCAAGAAAACGGTATCATCAGGCGGAGGGTCCAGGAGATAGCTGACTACATCGTCGCCAGATGCCAGGAATGCGAAGATATGACTCGGACCACTTTCTTCTCAGCGGTTATGATCTTCGTCCACAAAATAATGGACGACCTTTACCGCCTCCGGCAAGACATAGCACGCAGGCCAGTGGCAAGGCCGAATGACGCCCCACCGGCCCCTGAAGCAACAAAAGCACTGATGTATTTTTGATGTTTTTCAGTCTGTAGTCATTTCTGAGTCCACGGTAGTTTTATATTTTCAGAAAATATGTGTCGAATTTGTTTTGCACATTTTGAAATTCCAAAAGTGGGCTACCGGTTTTCTGTAATCAGAAGTGTTTATTTTATGAATGAAATTTTAGATTGAAACTTTTAGAAGAAATATGTATTTCTGTCTTTTGGTTTTGCTAGCATGAACTACGTGATGATCTGATTCACGCGGCACCGTGATACGTAGGCAATCCACATAGGATTCGATCATAACCATAAGAAAAGAAACCAAGAGAGGAATAAAAGAGAGGAATTAATAACAAAGGAAAGAAAGGTCCAAAACCCATAAATAAAGCCAGGATGAAGTACACAACTGCTGCAAAAACATATAGAAAAGCGTTTAAATTTCTCAGGTGCATTGCATACCCCAAACGTGCGATTGCCTATGTGACAAATACTTCAACCTAACGTTTTGTTGGTTCAATCTTAAGGTATTTTTAGGTGGTTGGTTTTGCGGTAACCTAGCTTCCCATCCTTACTTCACTAGATCAAAAGGGAGCATAGAAATGACGTCTGGAAGTCACTTGCCAATAGTCAACTCTTCCGTAGAAGACCTAAATCCGGCCATCCCAACATCTGAGTCAGCAACAGCTGAAGAAAATAGGACCATGTGTTGCCGCATGCTGGAAATGTGGGACGCATGGTCCAATGGTAGGGAACCACCCAGTACCATCCCGGGTTTCCCAAAGATAATTCCCAGGGTAGGTGGGACATCCAACATCCCCATAAGTTACCCAGTCACGTCGTTTGGATATCCAACTATGTCGGCTCACTTTGCCGGAAGGCCTTATGAGGTTCTTCCCCAGGCCCTGTTTTCTGGTGTGTCCTCCAACATCTTCACCGCACCACCAATATCCGCCACGGCTCCACCAACTATCTCTGGGCCAAGTTTCGAGCCGCCAGCATTCACATTCCAAACACCATCTGTCCATCAGGATACCACTCATGTCACTCCCAACGCATACCCCCAACAAACTCAGCCTGTGTTTACTTTGGGAAAAGATAAGAAAAGTCACTAGCACGAAGAAATAACTCGGAAAATGAAGAGTATGGAACAGATCCTCAAGAATATAAAGGGGCTGAGCAGGCAGAAAAGCGTCTCTTATGCAGATTTGTGCATGTTCCCGCACGCCCACTCGCCTATTGGGATTAAAACCCCCAAGTTCGAAAAATATGACGGACATGGAGACCCCATAGTTCATCTGAAAAGGTACTGTAACCAGCTCCGGGGAGCAGGTGGGAAAGAGGAACTTCGCATGGCATATTTTGGAGAAAGCTTGATGGGAATTGCCTCAGAATGGTACATGGACCAGGATATATCCCGCTGGCACATATGGGATGACCTGGCATGAGACTTTGTACGACAATTCCAATATAATGTGGACATCGCTCCCGATAGGAACTTACTATCCAATCTCAAAAAGAAACCCTCAGAGAGCTTCAGAGAGTATGCCATCAAATGGCGCGAGCAAGCCTCCAGGGTCAAACCTCCGATGGATGAGGTTGAAATGGTCAGTGTCTTTCTACAAGCACAGGAAGCTGACTACTTCCAAAATATGATGTTCGCCATGGGCAAACCATTTGCGGAAGCAATCAAAATTGGAGAAATGGTGGAAAATGGTCTAAAAACTAGTCGTATCCTGAGCCAATCTGCCATAAGAGCGACCTCTCAAGCCACCCAAAGCGGATCCAGGGTTGCAGCCAACAGGAAAAAGAAAGAAGAAGGGGCCATGATGGTTTCCGATGTCAGGAAGCCTCGACAGTACCCACATCCATTTCCAAAAGCTTCCCAACATTACTATCCTTACCAAGATGCAGATTATACTACGCCCCCTTTTCCCTATACAGTAATGAACGCCCAGCCACATCCTAGGCCGCAGCAACAATACAATCAGAACAGAGCTCCCCTTCCAAGAAACAACCATCCTCCCCCAGCTCCATATAATCCACGCCCTCCCCAAAACTACCCATACAACACCTACCCCCGTGAACCACCGAGGAGACTTAAATTCACTCCTATCGGGGATCCGTATTCAAGCCTCTTCCCAAAATTAGTCCAGATGGGGCTTCTACAACCCGTACCTCTGACTAGGCAAAACCCAGCATCACCATCATACAAACCGGGAACCAGTTGTGCCTACCATTCCGGAGCAGGGGGGCATGACACGGAGGAGTGTTGGACCCTCAAAAGAGCCATGGAAAGCCTTATAGAACAAAAGAAAGTGGTATTAAGGGACGAAGAAGCTCCTAATGTGACGAACAATCCATTACCCACTCACAATCATGGGCCCGTCATCTGCATGATTTGCGAGGACCAGGATTTTGATCCATCTCTAAAGGCCATCATCACCATCGCGGACGTGGAAAGAAAGCCCAAGGTGGCAAACCAGTCAAAGAGATGAAGAAGAGTAACCCCATCCCCTAGGTCCCCAAGAAGGCTGAGGCTGAGACAAATAGGGGACCCTCTAAAGACGCTGTTCTTTACGTCCCCAAGGCACCCAGGAAGAAGCAAAGTGTGTTGAGCCCTCCCAGAAGGCTACAATTAAATAAGGCAATGATGAACAACCCAAAAATGTACATGCGAAAGGGGACGTATGTGGCGCAGGGGCAAATAATTTCACCAAGGCTGAATGAGCCCGTGGTTATCAGCCGTGCGTCACAGACTCCCATGGAAAATACTACTGCCGTCCCTTGGAATTACAAAAAATAGTGGTGACGTAAAAAGGAAAAGAAATTACTGGGGAAACAGGTGATATAAACTCATCAGAGAAATACCTCAACCTGGAAGAATTGAACAAAAAACAAGCAGAAAAGCTTTCCGTCTAAAAAGCCGATGAGTGCCGGAGAGGCAGAAGAATTCTTCAAAAATATGAAAACCACTAAATACGCCACAATTGAGCAGCTCAGAAAGTACCCCACTCAGGTCTCACTTCTATCCTTGCTGATGAATTCAAACGAGCATCAGAAAATCCTGATCAAAACACTTAACGAAGCATATGTTCCGGCCGAGACCACGGTTGAGCAAATGGAAAGAATGGCAGAGCAATTTTTTGAATTAACCGAATATCATTTAGCAAGAATGACTTGCCCATGGAAGGGGCTGCCCACAACAAAGCTCTCCACCTAACTGTTAAATGTGAAGGTTACTATGTGAAAAGAGTTATGATGGACGGTGGATCTGGGGTTGATATTTGCCCTCTCTCGACCTTAGAAAGAATGGAGATCGGGGCTGAGAGAATTAGGCCCAACAACGTGTGCGTCCGTGCATTCGATGGTATCAAGAGAGACACGATCGGGGAGATTGATTTGGTCTTGACAATCGGGCCTGTTGATTTTGAAGTGAAATTCTAGGTCATGGATATGGATACTTCCTACAATTATCTCCTGGGAAGGCCTTGGATCCATGCAGTAGGGGAAGTGCCATCTACTCTCCACCAGATGGTTAAGTTCGAATATGAAGACCAGGAAATTGTGGTCCATGGGGAAGACGAGCAATCTAATTACAGGGACCCATCAGCCCCATGCCTGGAAGCAAGAGAGGGTAGCGAGCACATAGTCTACCAGGCTTTCGAGATTGTGGTTGCGGACCAGCATGAAGAAGGAACTCCGTGCCCTCAACCCTTCCTATCAAGCGCATCAATTATGGTCGCCAACGACATGATCAAACATGGGTATACACCTGGAAAAGGGCTCGAGTTATCATTGCAAGGCATTAAAGAGCCCATCCCAATAAGAAGTTCTTTGGCATAGGGTTTCAAGCTACTCCCGACGATGAACGATGGGCTGACCAACATAAGAAAAATGGGTGGGTATTGCCTAAGCCGATCCCACACATCACCGCATCATTTTTCAAGCCAAAATACGTAGAGGAAAAGGAAGAGGAAGAGGCTTTCACGACCGAAGAAATCGAAGAAATATGTGGAGCCATGAGATAGATGTTGTATGAGGCCCATATGGTCCAACCAGGAGAAGGCTCCAGCACTGCCAAAGTACAATATATGTGGTTTGACGCCAAGTTGCAAAACTGGGAGGCTACTCCATTCCCCGTCAGGCGGGAGTCCCAGTAGTCCAACTTTTTCCATCCTTTCTGCACTATGAGTTATTTCAGGGTGTAACTCAAGTGTTTTTAAATTCTTGCCTTTTAAAATTCCGATGTAAACTCTCCTATGTTCATATTCAATGAAATGAAATCAAAATTTCATAGTCTATTATTCTTTCTGATTTTTGTTTACTTTTCTTATTTTCTCAGTCCTAATAATGCGGCTTTAAAAAATATGACATGCTTGCAGACTTCATGCTCTGGTCTTAATACGCCGTCTAACCTCGAAATAATGAATCAAGATTCAGAATGCAAATGAAGTTAGATCAATGAAGTAAAACAATTGGGATAACCAAAGAAAAATTGGTTCAGATCGGAAAAGGTCCATACACTAGTACAAGAGTACTTCCAAAAAAGTGTGTTTATACTTGGGGTACATCGAAGGAAATGTCCCTGAAACAACTGTCAATGTAGATGCAGTCAACAGATCCTAAAACGCTGTCAGACTTCGAAATAACGAATCAAGAATCAAAATGCAAAGGTTAAGGAAATAAAACAATGAATCAGAACAACCAAAGGAAAATTGGTCAGATCGGAAAGGTTCATACATTACTACAAGAGTACTTCCAAAAGAATGTGTTTATACTTGGCGTACATCGAAGGAAATGTCCCTGAAACAACTGTCAATACAGGTGCAGCCAAAGATACTGAAATGCAGTTAGACTTCGAAATGATGAATCAATGATCCGAATTTAAATGAAGTTTGATCAAGGAAATAAAATAATGAAACGGAATAGCCAAAGAAAAATTGGTTCATACATTACTACAAGAGAACTGCCAAAAGAGTGCGTTAGTACTTGGGGGTAAATCGAAGAAAATGTCCTTAAAGCAACTGTTAATGCAGGTGCAGTCAAAAGGTACTATGTTTGATCCTCCATATAGCATTAAATGTTCTCCGTTTGGGATGACGAAGGCTTTCATTCTCGCTACCCAAACACCATTAACCCTTTTTTCCAACCCTTTGAGCTGGTTACCTTCCTTTGATTACCCTCTTTGGAACCTGAAAGTGTNAAAAAAAAAAAAAAAAAAAAAAAAAAAAAAAGGCAACAAAAAGAGAAAAAGAAAAAAAAAATTGAAAATGAGTTGAAAAAAAAAAAGAACAAAGAAAGAAAAAGAAAGAGAAAACAAAACAAAACAAAGGAAAAAACAAAACAAAAATCAATCAGAAACAGAAACAAAAACAAAAGTTCCCTGAACTACGTTTGACTTGATTCCGAAAGGATACGTAGGCAGCCTCTCCCTGGGGTTCAGTCACACCAAAATAAAAATCCACTTTTCCCCAAGAGTTTAAGCTGGGGCAAGTGTTAAGATTCCATAATGTGTCGCCTGAAAGGTTCCAAAGTTGTAATTCAACACAAATTATTTTCACTAAAAATCCTATCCAAGTCCTTCCGATCAATCTGCAAAGATGTCCAAAATTGGAGGATACAGTTGTTTGGATCCAAATACGGGCAAATAAGAGAAATTAAAATGAGAGAGTCTCATTGGTGAAAACCCACACGGGTACCGTGAGGCGACGGTAACCAGAGAAATAAAAAATGAGAGAGACTTGTTAGTGAAAACTCGCAAAGAGCACTACAAGGCGATGGTGAGAAGAGAAATGAGAGAGGTTAGTTGGTGAAAACCCGCAAAGGGCACCACTGATCGAAAATGATAATGGGTCACTGGCATGGACGCAGTCCGGGGCAAGGTTTCTCAATCTCGAGGTAATAGTTGTGATGAATTTCTGAGTGTCGGACGGTTTACACGGATCAGGCATCCAGTCCAAAGGGCATGTCATGTTCACTGAAGTCCGCATGCACTCCAGATAAGTCCTTCTTTCCTTTCCTCGAAAGGGACACCTCTTGTTTAAATTCATTATCCATTCTGTCATTTATTTTTCTTTTGAATCCCTTTCGGTCTAGCTCTGTCCCGAAACTATGGCAAAGAAAAGATGGAAGGTCTGATTTACAGGGCTCTCATTTGACACGGGTCAATATACAAGGGCGCCCAGCCTCGTCAGGGGCATCAAGTCGATCTCGATTGGCCGAATCGCCATACTTTCAAACTCAAAACCTTGAAAGGAGAAAATCAAATTGAATTGCCTATAAAGGAGAATGAAGTTGAAAGGTTGAGCCCCGCGTGGCTAACCATCTTGGCAAGGTTTGAAAAGCCAAAATGTTCCAAAAAACCTAAAGTTACAGTTGGAAGGAAAGTCAGAAATGAAAAGCCAATAAAGGCAAAATAAAGTTGGAAAGGTTAAGTCCCCCGAGGCTAACCGTCGCAGCAGAATTTGAGGGGCCAAAACTCCCCCCCCCCGATACTCTGGAAATCCAAAGGGAAGCAAGTGAAAAGCCTACAAAGGAAAAATAAAATGTTGGGTCCCACGTGACCGATCGCCATGGTAAAATCTGGAAAGCCAAGGTCCCCGGGTTTGGAAATGAAACCCAATCCCCAGCAAACAAGCAAACAGTTGAGATCTTCATCAAAGAGGCTGAGATCAAGCAGTTTGAAATAATCAAGGCTGCAAAAGCAACCACTGTTTCAAACTAATAAATTGTTCTTTGTTTGAAAATAGGAAACCGGTGCAAAAGCAGGTGCAATCAAAGGAATTACGCAAGAGCTAGAAGGAGCTCTGCAGCATTGACTCTGAAGAAAGGAAAGTTTCCTCCAAGAAATCTTTTCCGCATGCAAAATTAAAAAAAAGAAAAGAAAGAAAGATAAAAGAAAAAAAAAAGAAGAGAGAAGAATTGAAGTTGAAAATAACTCAAAGTAGTATGAGGCCTCCAATCCCAAACTACACCTTTTCCCGAAGGGTGTACACGCTCCCGTAGTCGATGCCAATCAAGGGTATACACTCCCTGGTTGATGTTTTTCTTTTCCAATCAAGGGTATACACTCCCTGGTTGATGTCTTCTTTTCCAATCAAGGGTATACACTCCCTGGTTGATATTTTTCTTTTCCAATCAAGGGTATACACTCCCTGGATGATGGTTTTCTTTTCCAATCAAGGGTATACACCCCCTGGTTGATTTCTTTTCCCGACGCAGGGTATACACTCCCTTAGTCGATGCCAATCAAGGGTATACACTCCATGGCTGATGTTTTCTTTTCCAATCAAGGGTATACACTCCCTGGTTGATGTCTTCTTTTCCAATCAAGGGTATACACTCCCTGGTTGATGTCTTCTTTTCCAGTCAAGGGTATACACTCCCTGGTTGATGTCTTCTTTTCCAATCTAGGGTATACACTCTCTGATTGTTGTTTTCTTTTCTAATCAAGGGTATACACTCCCTGGTTGATGGTTTTTTTTCAATCAAGGGTATACACTCCCTTGTTGATGCTCTTCTTTTCCAATGAAGGGTATACACTCCCTGGTTGTTGTTTTTTGTTTTCCAATCAAGGGTATACACTCCTTGGTTGACGTCTTCTTTTCCAATCAAGGGTATACACTCCCTGGTTGATGTTTTTCTTTTCCAATCAAGGGTATACACTCCCTGGTTGATGTTTTTCTTTTCCAATCAAGGGTATACACTCCCTAATTGATGTTTTTCTTTTTCAATCAAGGGTATGCACTCCCTGGTTGATGTTTTGTTTTCCAATCAAGGGTATACACTCTCTGGTTGATGTTTTCTTTTCCAATCAAGGGTATACACTCCCTGATTGATTTCTTTCCCAACATAGGGTACACAATCCCTAGTTGATTTCATTTTGCAACATAGGGCTCCCAACCCCTAGTTGATCTTGCTTTGAGACATAGGGTATCCACCCCTAGTCTGTATTCACTCCGGGTACACATTTCCCGGCTTTTCATTGCTTTCAATAATGAAGTAGCATAGAGTTTGTTACAATAACTCACGAAATTTTGCTAGTGAAAACCGGGGAAGAAAATTTCATTCGTTTGTTTTGATTTTGTGCAGACTGCATTTTTAGGACAATGGATTCGAGACGATTAAAAGAAGACGTCTCGATTCAGAATAAAGAAAAGAAGAAAAGAGAAGTCCAAACCCAAGGTGCAGGAACAGGGAAGATGTGGACTATTAAGGATGAGATTGAAGTAATCCGTCCAGTATATCTTGTTTTTGATCCGAGGAACGGTAAGACAAAACCGGCACCTGCAATTAACAAGCATCAGGATCCAGGTCAAAGTCAGCGAAATATCAAGACTCAAGACCATGTCTTAGATAGGAATCTTGTAATTTAGCAGCTGATAGGTTCTAGGTAGTCCTTCGCTTTGTACTTGGGTGTAATAAGGAGATCAGCAGCAGTAACAGCAGCAATCGCAGTGAAATCACAGTTACTCGGTAGTCCCAACTACCAAAAACTCTAGAACTACACTGGCCTGATTCTTTTATAGCCAAAGATATGTAGGCAACCGCTGAAGCAGGGTTCGGTCAAACTTTTCAAAAACACTTCACAATGGAACATATGAATAAGTAAAAGTCGTTTATTGCTGCTCACTTTGTCTTTGCCGGAAAACTCTTCGTGTTTTCAAGAAAAGAGGGGCAGCTGTGAGCATGTGATTTTTTACTCGCCATATCGTCCTATAAAATCTCAATAAATCAATTGATTTTATGAATCTTTGTTGATTTTCAGTGTTTAATTGTGAAAGATTTGTATTTTTTTAATTCATCTTTTAAAAAAAAAGATTATTATTAAAATTGCATCACTATTATCAAGGAATTATAAAGTTATATTTAACTATATAATAGACGAATGATGGTTAATTAACGTAATGTAGTTTTAATAACTAATTACTAAAAATTGATCATTTTATTCGATGAAACATAGATTTTATAAGGAATATAAAATTAGTCATTTTATTCTTGATTAATCTGTAAATAGATGTAAAATAAGGTTTAAAATTAATTACTACATTTCTTGGATTAAATTAGATTTGAATTTGATTAATTTAATTGGTTTAGCTAATTAAAGGAGATTAAAATCGGACCTGGGCCAAAATTACCCAGGCCCAATCCCTAACTCTACACGACTCAGCAACCCAACCCAATGCCCATTTTTTGGGGCTTCAGCAGAAGTGCTGAAGTTATTAGTTCATTCGTAAAAACTTCAGCAGAAGTGCTGAAGTTATTAGTTCATTTGTAAAAAAACTTCAGCAGAAGTTTTGAAGTTATTAGTTCATTTGTAAAAAAACTTCAGCAGAAGTGTTGAAGTTATTTAGTTCATTTATAAAACTTTAGCACCCAATATGCTGAAGTTTTGTCCTGGATTCATTAGTTTTGCCGCCATTAGCTTTTTGGAAAAAACTTTTTGAAAAAGAACACCTCAGCATATGCTCAAGTTATTTAGTTCATTTGTAAAACTTTAGCACCCAATATGCTGAAGTTATTTAGTTTAGTTGTAAAAAATTCAGCACCCAATATGCTGAAGTTACTTAGTTTAGTTGTAAAAAAACTTCAGCATATGCTGAAGTTATTTAGTTCATTTTTAAAAGACTTCAGCACCCAATATGCTGAAGTTATTTAGTTTAGCTGTAAAAATTTCAGCACCCAATATGCTGAAGTTTGGCCTGCCCCATACACTACTCAAACGACCCCGTTTGGTTTAACTGGTTGAATCCTGGCCATTGATTGAAATAGATCAGACGGCCAGGAACTCCACCCCCTTTAGTATATAACTGTCCTAACACCCCCCACCCTCATTTCACCCAAAGCCTAACCTCCCCAAACCTTAGCCGCCTCCCCTTCCCCTTCGTCTCTCTCTCTTCTGCCTCGACCAAACCCTAGCCGCCCTAGGTTTCTGCCGCCCGAAAATCGCCTACCGGTGGCGGAGCTTCTCCAATCAACCCCAACTTTTGACCAGATAATCTCCTCCCCCTTCTCAACCATCTCCTACCATCTATTTCACCAAAAACTCATTCAAATTTCTTTAATTTAGGTCTGGAAATGGAAAAACCCTAGAACATGCTGAAAATGATCTCAAGCGACTCTATGACTCAAACTTACATGAGTCGATGGTTCTCAACGAGAACCGTCGATTCATGTGAGTAAGG
>ML435930.1:746-11892 GCA_005239525.1 Nicotiana knightiana | reverse complement strand
CCCCCCCCCCAACGGGTATTCTTCCTCTTTCCTTACTATTTTTACATGTTACTAAAACCTAAAATTCATGTTAATCACTATTTTTAGATTATTTAGGTCTAGTTAGCTTTATTCTTGCTTGTTGCTATTTGATTAGTTATTCTTCTCATGTCCTTAATGGTTTATGTGCAATTGATCGAGAAGATTAAGAAAAAAAAAAACCAAAAATGACAAGTTGTTTTAATTGATTAGTTAACCTTCTATTCTCTTTACAGTTTCTATATGCTATTGAGACATGAAACCACGTATTATAGTTTCTGTTTTTGGCTCTTTTTCTTAAAAAATCTGCCTCTAATTATTTATTACCATTAGGTTTAGATTCTTTTTCCTTTTCATTACTTCATGATTATTTGCTGTTAAATTCTGTGACAAACCTGTTTTGATTTATTAGCAATTAGGGTTCGTTGGATATAATCTAGGGTTGTCATTTAGATAACTGTCTTCTTTGATTCACACTTGATTGATTCAGTTTGTTAACATGTCCTGCATATCCTTTCTTATTTTGGCATCTTTGTTTAGTCATTCTAGGATTCTCTGTTATCTGTCGACTTTGCTAAATTCAATAATGAATGTTTAATTATGTTTAACAATCCTGTTTTGCTAATCATTGTTAGTTCATTGATTGTGCATCATGGTTTATAATTAGTCACAATTAGATTGAATTAAACCAAAAATCAGCTAACCTAAGGACTAAAGTGATTGACTAAAACTAGAGTTAATAGTCAACCCCAAGCAAGTTTAACCCTGGTTACCAAATGGTAATTTCTGGGACTTTAAGGGATATATTAGGTAACTCAGCTTAGGAAATCAGACTCTTAAGGTTAAAAGGGTCTTTTAATAAGTAAGAATGTTCTAGAATAGGGGCAGCTGTCCCAAAGATAGGGTTGACAGCTGCCCTATGTACTATTAGTACTATTTTCAGCCTTTTGGATAAGGTATATGCCAAAAATATATCCCATCCTTGAGCTCCCTATAAATAGACCTTCCTTTCACATATTCTGGATCGACCTTCTCTCTTTTTTTGGAGACTCTAAAAAAAAGTTTCTCTTCTAGCTGCTGAAAAAAGACACAAATACTTTCCATTCGAAAAGAAAAGGATTATTTGAAAAGAAAAAACATGATTTCCTTTTTGAAAAACAAGTCCACAACTAAATGGCCTAGCCCAGCTGCTATCTTTTTTTTTGATTTCTGATTTCTGGAAGTTTTCTTCAAACATTCATACTCAAAGATTTCTGGGTTAATTCTTGCTGGACTGTTTGGTTTTGTCCCTAGGTTTTCTGTTTGTTGCTGCTGATCTCGCTTCCTTTTTGCTGTTTATTGATCATACTTGACCTTTATTTGGTCAAGTTTCTTGCTGGATTTTCTTTCTCTTTAAAGGTATGTAATAGTGAACTTTATACAAAATTATTGAATTCAGACTTTATTTTAAACTTGTCGGTTCATGTTGTAAGAATATGTGAATCTTCTTCTTCCCTTTTCTTAATGTAGAAACTGAAGTAAGATTATCATTATCTAAGTGTGTGCATGCAACTCTTGGAATCTTCTTGGTAGTGTGCTAAACTTCTATTAATAAGCTTAATGTTCGATAGCTAGGTGGTAATTTAATATGTGTTTAGCATGTTAGAAAGATAAAGGGCACTAGTGTAGATGAATCTGACCTTCCAATGGTCAAATTCACCCCATAATAGTGCACAAAACAGTAGTGTAGATGGCTGAAATTCGCCCTTTAAAGGGTATACAACATGTAGTCAAAAAAGGTATAGAGTAAAGAATCTGAACTCTTATATGGTCTGATTCAGTCTCTAAAAAACCAAGAATAGTCAAAATGTTCAAAGGAATGCTGTTTGAAGTATTGGTATGGTTGTTAGAAATGTCAAGCAAGTTTGTATCTCTGGGTTTGAATCAGACTCTCCTTCATAGTCATATTCAATCTAAGAAAAAATACATAAAACATGTTGCCTTTCTTCCTGCTGAACCTGTAATCACTTATCAAAATCTGGTTGTCCCTTTATGTGTGATTACAACAACAGAATTATCTGTTAGAGGCTTCTGTGATTAATTCTATATCCTTGAAGTCATAACAGAGTTATTTAGCTAGCATTAAAGGGGTAGTGAATCTGACCCTTTATAATGGTCAAATTCACCCCATATTTTAGATGCTTAGAGAGTAGTTTATCACCCTTCATGGGGTACATAAATGAGGTCATCAAAAAAGGCTCTAGAGTAGGAAATCTGAATCTCCCAAATGGTTAGGTCCACTCTCTCAACATGCCTAAGTAATCAAAATCAAGGAATAAGTATGGACTGAAGGTCCAAGGTATGGAAATGACAGTCTTGGAGTTGAGTTTGATCCCTTTATGATCATATTCACATCAAGAAAGTGCATAAATGATTTTGCCATTAGTATAGCTTAGCATATCATTATCAGGTTAAACGACCTTTTTTCATGGTCCTGTTTTGTCTGATGGGTTCCCAACACTAAGTTAGTTTGCATATTCTATAAATTATAAAAAAAAAAGGGGGCTGCAAATGTACAGTATGAATAATCCAGATGTGGAGCGGCTATTTAGGATTTCCATTTTTTTTTAGTTTCCTTTGGATATTCATAAAAATGTATTTTTACCAAACTAAATGGTTATTTCAAAATTTCGTTGTTTCAATATAAATGGATTTAGTGGATTATTTCTGGTTCATGACGTATCCTGTTAAACTCTCTGAAATCGATGTATGAACACTTTTGAACCTTGAAGCATGTGATTAGGATATCTAAAAGTCAACAAGAATTGTTAATTTAGAATTGGTAAAACCGCCTGTGTTGTGTATCTTTGCCAGAAAAACAACAAGTGTACGCCATCGTGACTTGTTTAAAATAAATCCATAAGCATCCTAATTGGTCTTAAAGCTAAAACGCTCCTTCAAATAGAAAACATAAAGAATAAACGAATATCGCCTCAAATAGGCACTATAAAATCGTCATGACCATATTCTTGACTACGTAATCCACACTCGGGTGCGGGAACTCATGCCCCTGACTCTAATTTCAAATTATAATAAAAATCACACAGTGTAATTGCGGGTGCATTTCATGTGGCGCAGTTGTAATGTGTCTAAAACAAACAAGTGCACGCCATCGTGACTTGTTTCAAGATAAATCCATAAATATTAAAAGTGGTTAAAATTTAAAAAGGCTAAATGCACAATAGGTTTAAAACATTTAAATAATTAGATAATTAGGCCAAATATTAATAGTTAAACGACCGTGCTATAACCACGGAATTCGGGAGTGCCTAACACCTTCTCCTGGGTTAACAAAATTCCTTACACGGATTTCTGGTTCGCAGACATTTTTAAACAGAGTCTAAATTTCCTCGGTTTGGGATTTCAATAAACGGTGTCCCGGAACATCATCAAGAATCCGGGTGGAGACTCTGAAATAATAAATAAATCCCAAATCCGACTAATGTCACTTTAATTGGAAAAACTCTCTTATTACGCCTTACTACCCTTTTATTTATCGAGGGGGTGGAAAGCAAAAAAGAGGTGTGACATGTACTATGATTGTCAATATTTTGTTTTCCGTTTGTAATGTAATTGTAGGTGAGGGCTTCAACAGATCATATCCATACTGTGATAGATGGTGTGAAGCGGTACATTGTGTGTCTTGAAAACAAGAAATGTAGTTGGGGCCAGTTCCAGCTTGATGAACTTCCTTGTGCGCATGCTTTGGCTGCTTTAAGGCACAAGAATGAATCTTATGAAAACTATTTCTCGCCGTCTTACACAAGGGAGAGACTATTGCGTACGTATGAAATACCAGTAAATCCCCTGCCTGATGAAATCAAATGGAATGTGCCACAACATATATCTGATGAAGTAGTACATCCACCTACAGGAGGGAAAAGACAGCCAGGAAGACCTCAAAAAGAAAGATACAAAACATATGATGAAATAAATTCAAAGAAGTACATGGTGTCATGTGACAACTGTGGAGGTGAAGGGCATAACAAAAGATCTTGCAAGAATGCGCCCAAAAGAAATAAATTTCATGTAGTTAACAGAGTATTTCAAAGGAATTGTTAGTGTGTTCAGGATAACAGAATTTTGTGTGTAATTGTTGAAATTTTTTAAGATCATAATGTAGTTTGTTTCAAATTGTTTTCTTCTTTTGTTAAAATATTTTTCTCTATTGACATAATACTTTCATAGAGTGATTTGTTTTTGACTATCTCAAGGATCCTTTACATAGTAGTTAATATTTATCTACAATACAACTACAATAGGATTTAAATTAACTTGAATTGACAGAATAACTACATTTTAAATCAGTAGGAAATAAGTTATATATACAAATTAAATACAACAAGATATTAAATCAAATGAATTTTCAGAATAAACACATTGTTAAATATTTTCTACAAATTATATATAAATTGAACTACAAAATTATATTCAATATTTTCTAAAATTTTAACATTCAGTGTTCCCAGATTGTAGATATTTTATAGTTTATTTGTAGATAATTTGTATTCTAACAACAAAATAACTACATATTTTGTAGTTGACAGAATAACAATATAAAAATTCAGTTGGAAAGGATTTATATGATTAAATAATGAAGAATAAGTACTCTAAACATTCAACAAGTGAAGATAAAACCAACAGGCTGTTTTCATTTGAACTACTAAACTGGATAGAGAAAAACAAAACAAAGGCTACAGAAAGTGTAGCGCAAGTCTGCTACAATTAAAATACAAAAATATTGTTCAAAAAGTTGTGTACTATCTTTCTTCTAAACTAGCATCAACGAAACAACTGTACTACATGTTTCATACATAGACATGATAACTACTTCTTCTTCCTCTGAACTCTTGTTTTCTCATTCAAAGCTGGTGCACCCTTTCTCCTTGCCAATCTGCCTGTCACCTCACCTTCACTATTTGCCCCATTTTCCCGCTTCTTTCTAGCATAGTCCCACAGTAGTGCTCCATAGCGTCTACGATGTTGGTCAATATCAGAAAGGTCTTCTGCGGGAATTGACAAGTCTCTAAGACTAACATACTCCGCAAAGGCAGCAACAAATACACCACAGTCGTTGCAAAAACAAAAAAATGTCAATATTTACCAAATGAGTAGAAAAAAAAAATTAATTAAATGTATAGAAAGAAAGAATATTTTTTTTTACAGTGATCCTTCTTTTTGCTGTGGAATCTCTCCAACGATCCACTGAATGTTAAGAGAGTCGGTAACAACTTTCTCAATGTATGCCTTTGTATTCTTGAAGTTGATGTCTTTACGCTTCCCATAAAAATCGGTGCATGACAAATACAAAGGGATAATAACAGAAAACTTGTCGACACAAGAATTCAACAAATTTATGATTGCGTGAAGAGACCATAGAATCATACGCATAAAGTTGCCTGTCTGCAATGTCAAAAACAACCAACACCCAGTGGAATGTTTCTACAATATTGACAGGCATGATGACATAGTCAACTTCATCCCATGCAACATTTTCAAGTAGTCTATACCCCAATATATATTCTGCTACAACAACCTGGGGTTTAACAACATAAAACTTCTTTTCTTGAGGAGAATTTTGGAACTTTTCATAAATTTGTTCAATCCTGGTCTTGAACAAACAATCTGTTATAGTAAACCTGCACTTGTTGTGGGGATACTTGCCTTTTTTTCTCAAGTAATACATTATAACATCAATGTGCTGCAACAAAAATAGTTGGCATTTATACAACAAGTCAACTACAATATAACTACAATTACACTACAAACAGAAACAAAGCATCTACAATCGTATCTACAACATATCTACAATTTATATTACAAGTCATCTTTAAATAATCTACACACAACTACAATATGCCTAGAATTACACTACAAACAGAAAACACAACATCTACAATCATGTCTACAAGATATCTACAATTATACTACAAGTCGTCTTCAAATATTCTACATAATCTACAACATAACTAAAATTACACTAAAAATAAAAAATAAAGCATCTACAATCATATATACAATATATCTACAATTTATCTACAATATATCTACAAACTAGGTACACTGATTCTTACCGAGTCATTGAGGACTTGTCCGGGGTGTGCCAGGGAAAAAAACCACTCCTTCTTGTCAGCCTTTTCCACTCCAAGGTCTAACCATGGCTTAATTGGTTGTCCTTTGTGGAATACAGAGCCTTCCTCCTATAAAAACAAATAGATATAAAAAAAAATTGTAGAATGAAGTGGATATGTAAAAGATGAATGCTGGAATCAAAGTGTCAAATTGTGCATTCTAACCTCTTTGAACCTTTGTCAGTACCGTGGTATAACCACTTGTTGAATTGATCCAACACCTCAGGATCTACGTATTCACCAATAACACTAGTAAATGGGTGCTTGAGGTGGAAAATTTGAGGTCCAACCGAGGTGCTACCACCAGAACTGTATAGAGGGAGAAATAGTGACCGGGCATGCTTTCCCGACTGTCTTGTTGTACCTGGATGCATAGGTGTTGCATCATCTTGTATAGGCTAGCCAAACTTAACCAACTGGGATAAGTTATCAGGCACCTCAAAATAATCAAGTGTAACCTCCTTCTTCTCACCTCCATATTCTTCTGAATCACCTACATTTACATATTGTGCCTCTGCACCTGCATTGTCATCTTCCTCATTCACCTGTTCTGTTTGAGCTGCTACTGTCACTCCGTGAATTGGAGACTGTGCATTCATATCTTCCCTCTCTGTAACACCATGTATATCTTACTTAATAGAAAAGGTAAAAATATTCAAACATAAAGAACATATCTATGAATACCAATTCATACCTGCATTCTCTTCATCAGCTGCACCTTAAAAATGTGTATATAAATCAACACGCGCTGGAAGATTTTCTTGACCAATTTCACCTTCAACATGTTTTGTTTTTTCATTAAAAATGTTGAATCATACTGGATAATAGTGTCTTGATAGATTAAGGAGATATGTAGGTGTGTTATAAGATCTATATTTATCTGTTAACAAACTACAATATGCTGTATTGAATTATATATATTCTGTATATATAATGTAGACATATTGTAGATATTTTGTAGATAAGAGTAGATATATTGTAGATAATCTGTAGCTAATTGTAGATATTTTCTAGATACCTGTTTTGCTGGTGCTAGCCTGCGCTTGTTCCCCACTATTGAACTGAAATTGCTGATTATTCATGTATTTTTGTTGGTCATTATTTTTTGTTGAACTACCAGCAAACTGAAGGTTTTATATTAGTTTGTATATATATTTTAGAGGTGCCATAAATTGTTTTGTTATATAAATAAAATTCAAATCTTACCTTTGCATCAACTTGGTCATTTTGACTACTTATCAACTGCAGAACAGTCTTGACAAAGTCGTTTATTAGCACTCGAAGGCTACCGTTCTACAAAGACAACTTTCCTAAAATCTGCAAGCTTTTCATCAACCTACATGTTACCAAAAAATACATTGTTAACTTCAGGATATGTCTTAACATACATTCAAAAACAGGTGTAGTATTATATATAGATCAGAATGCTGTATACATATTACCTTCTCAATGCCTATTTCTAATTTTCTAATCTTTTTAAGAATAGACTCCTTGTCCTCTTCTCCAATTGATTTTTTGGGTTCCAACGGAGGAGCATCAGCATTGGGAACCTCAGAAATATGTTCAACCTCTTGAACTGTGTACTCAACTTTGTCAGGAAAAAACATCACTGCAATCTCTTCAAGAGATTCACTTATGTTGGTGAACTGAATGAGGAAAAACCAATTAGTTTGATTAAGGTAGAACATGTAGAATAATTGTAGATATTTTGTAGGTAACCTGTATAATCATAAATAAACCCATTTTACCTTTATCCATTCAGGCTTGATAATTTTTTCTTCAAAGGCAGCTAACCAAATCTGACTCTTACTAGCTGACCAGCTAAGTATGCGAGGGATTGAACTAGCACTCCTCGTAGCTATATCAGTGTTGACGGTAGAGCAACACTCATACAACCATACTTGCATGGCTAGTGGGAATCCTCGTATGAGATAAGAATGTACAAACGGATTTATCCTATGCCTAACAGATTCCATCAACTGTCTGTAATACTTAATACCCCATGGGTATGTCTCGTACTGACCAGATTCCACCAAATAAAACATAAAGTGATCTACAAACCCAACATGGTCTTTCTCCGAAGGACAAATGAAAAATTCTAAGAGATAAAGAATACACAACTTCACTGCGTTCTCATCATTTACCCATGTTCTGTTGGTTACTATCTTTTTTAAATATGTCTTCTCCACTCTTAACTTGTTTGGAAAATAACTGCTCATTATCTTACTGACATAATTCGCAGTGTAACTAAAGTCTGTAGCCTGGGTATGACATCTAAGACCAGTTATTAGGGCAAATTCCCTCAATCCAAAATTTAGTCTCTCACCCTTTAACTCGGCCGAAAAATATGAAGCATTGGATGAACTCAACTCATACTTTATAAGAAGATGAATGACCTGATTTTGCATGCATAGACTGGGAAAGGACAGTAAGTAGCCAAAACAAGTCTTCTTGAAAAGCTTCAAATCATTTAGAGACAAAATCTCTTTAATTTGGCTAGGAATTCTAGGGTCACATAATGTGTGGAATCTAAGCACCCCATAATCAACATTATGGGGTGCGAAAAATGTTCATTCTGCACAAATAATAAATAATCTCACATTAATAAAGTTCCTAAAAAAACATAGATTCATCTACAATTTATCTACAAAATAACTACAAAGAAACTATAGAATATCTACAATTTTACACATATTATGCAAAAGGCAGCAACAAATACCTACAATTCTGTCGGAACAATTATTTGTATCTTTAAAACTACAAGTAATCTACAAAATAACTACAAAGAAACTACAAAATTTCTACAAATGTAAAAACAGATCAGTAAAACTACAATTAATCTTCAAAATGAAGACAACCAATCTACAATTCTCTAAAACACATATTACGCAGATTTTAAAAACCTAAAACAAATTAAATAACTAGAGACGAAATTACTAAATTTTTACCTTCACCAATGAATGTTTCCGAACATTTTTATGTGTTTTTTTTTTTGAATTTTTCTTCTTTTTGGGAGTTTTTGAACTGGGAGACACCTTAGCTTTCTTTCCTGGTTTAAGAATAGGCACATCTTCTACAAAATCGTCATCTAACAATATATCTTTTCCTTTCCTTTTCAGTTGTTTGACTGGCGTAGAAGATTCCCCAGCATCGACATCATGTTTTTGTTTGGTTCTAGTTTCAGCCCTGATTTGTCGCGGAGAAAGACTATGCGTCGTATCTACATTTGCATGGGCAGATTTCCCAAGCCTTTTCAGTGATTTTGGTGATAAAACACCCTAATCAAAATAGGGTATATCAGCTTCTCTAGCTTTTTTAGGACTATGTTTAGAAGGTTTGTTCTTCTTCATTGAAGAAATTTTAGCTGAAGTAAAGTGGGTGTATCAACTTTGTTGCAGAAATGTCTTCAATTTTCACTGAATATAAACGAAAAACTTTTGAATTGATCTTTAATGGTGGGTTAACGGATATTTCTGTGATTTTAGAAAAGGGAAAAGGGGTAAAAGGAACGTGTGTTTGAGTAAAACGTGTGTGAGGGTGAGGGTTTAGGAGGGAGAAACGTGGAAGGGGTGGGATATACAGTACCTTTAATTAAGGGGGTAAATATGCTGCATTAGTTATACCATTAAAACACATTATGGTATAGAATTGGTAATTGGGTATACTAAATGTAATTAAATCAAACCTTAAACATTGAGGGTAATAAGGTTTCCTATATGGTATATGAATGTAAAATTTCCTTAAAATTTTGAGGGGCTATAGAGGGTAGTTTTCTCCTTTCGTACACCCAACTCCCGTTTCTAATATATCTATATTATATTAGAAGCACGAAGGCCCTTAGCAAAATATCTTTCGCCTTTTTTACTCTTTAAATTTTGATTTCACACTAGGCAAAATAGTCATTTAATTATTTTTCTAATATTTAAGATAAACATTTAATTATTTTCCTAATAATTAGGACTTCAAAGTCAACTAAATTTAACATATTAGATTATTCCTTATTTAAACTATATAATATCACAAATTTGTGAAAGAAAAAATAAGTAACTGACAATCAGTTCCTCTTAGTTTCAGGAGTCAATTTCGTCTCTCTCAACTAAATTTGTAACTTAAACATTTTTCATCATGATTCAAAATAATTGGATAGCTATGTTACAGCGAGTAATTCAGTATCTTTATTATCTGAAGTCAAGCATTCTTTTAATCTAATTTTTGTTAGTTGTGCATCTGCTAAGATGATTGAATTTTGAGTCTATAATTAAGTTTGTATCATATGAAACTATAATACATTTTGAAATTATATTTTAAATATCTTCTACTAAGAAAAATAATTTTTACTCATCAGCTTTTTTGTATAATATTTAAAATTTAAAATCAAAGACATACAATAAATTACAGAGAAAATATCTATATCTAACAATATAAAAGAGAAAAAGAGAGAAAGATGGTCGATGTAATACTAATAGACACGCACAAATTTGAAACTGAAATATTCAGTAATATCTTATTCCTTAAAAATAGAATGCTTACTAGATAAAATTATAATCACGTAAATACTTAAATTTGGGATGGGCTAATTTTAAGAATTTGAATCAATAAAAACAAATAATTTTCTTTAATATTGAGAATAAATAATTAAGTATTTGAATTAACTAATTAGCCAAAAATTTAGTTTATTAGTTTTCTAAATTCATCATAAAGTAAAATTATTTTAAGTAAGCACAACTCAGAATATATAAATTTATTCCAAATTAATAGCATTGCAGTGAAAAAAATCATTAAATTTTGCAAAATCACTTATACTACGATATTAGGAGTTAAAATGATATTATTATTATACTACTACTATTACTACTACTACTACTACTACTACTACTACTACTACTATTATTAGTATTATTATTATTATTATTATTATTATTATTATTATTACTATTATTATTATTGTTATTATTATT
>ML435927.1:0-45899 GCA_005239525.1 Nicotiana knightiana | reverse complement strand
GGGAGTTCATCATCAGTAAAGGTGATTCTGTTTACCTCAAAAAATCTGTTAGCCATCTTCTCTAACTGATTCACTGTGGTCTTCTCTGAGACATGTGCCTCGTTCAGGACCTTGATTAATACACGAGCATGCTCTTTTGAATGTACGAGCAGAGATAGTAGAGAAATTTGGGCAGGAGTCTTTCTCAGCTGGTCAATGATTGATTAATCCTGAACTTTCATCTTCTTCAAAAACTCTTCTACCTCTTCTTCAGTGGACTGGTTCTTTATTGGAAATGGGCTTTCTCTGATTTGCTTAGCCTTCCTCAACTCCTCTGGAGAGTAGCACCTTCCTGATCGAGTCAAACCTCCAGTTTCCCCCACTTCTTCTATGATTTCCTTGCCTTTGTAAGTCATCACAGTTTTGTTGTAGTTCCAAGGAATGGTCTTCGTGTTTGTCACAGGGGGTTGCACGACAGGTTTGATTATGATTGGCTCAGTTGTACCCTTCGTACCGCCCTGGTTCTGCCTTGTGACGGGGTGGCCTCCAAGGACATATAACCTTGGGCTTGGAACATTGGAGAGAACTTCCAACCTCAAGATTATTGGACCAAATAAAGTTGCCTTCTCTGAGCTCTGGGAGCCTTTCACAATCAATGGCACATCTCGGCTTGGACTTACTTTTAGACCCGTTCCTTCTTGAATTGCTCCTGATGTCATTTCTACTCGACCAGCCGGCTTGTATTCTTGATCTCGGTCAATCATTCCCACAAAGTGGACATCATTGTGTACTGGCAAGGGGTTGTTGGTCACATTAGGAGGGTCCTCGTCATTTGTCACCACAATCAGTTTTTCAGCAATTAGTCTTTTTATGGCTCTTTTCAGAGTCCAACAATCATCAGTGCTATGCCCCGGGGCCCCTGAATGATATCACATCTAGCATTTGCTTGGAATCCATGTGAATCGGGATGCATATGGTGGGGAGCGATGGGTCCAATCACGCCTATTTGCTTCAGCTTCTGGAATAAACTAGAGTATGATTTAGCCAATGGGGTGAATTTTTCTACCAGCCTTTTCTCTCGACCATAATCCTGCCTGGGACGAGCATTGTAGGGTGCCCAAAAATTTTGCTGCTGAGGTAGGGGGATCCTTGGAGCTGGTGCCCGTACTTGCTGATTGGGAGGCCGAGCATAAGACGGAGCATTGAACACTGTGTACTGTGGTAGGCCCATAGATTATTGAGGAATTGGCGGAGGATAATAATGTCGAGGGTAGCTGGATTTCCCCTGCTGAACTTGCACATAAGGGTGCGGTTCCCCCCTTTGAACTTCCCTGGATCCCGAAGTCATCACGGACCCCTCATCTCTCTTCTTTTTATTTGCAAAACTCCCCGACCCATTTTGGATAGCTTGATTAGTGGCTTTGAGAGAAGCTTGACTTACAACTCTGCCAGTCTTGAGGCCATTTTCGACCATTTCCCCTATTTTGATTGCTTCTGCAAAAGGTCTACCCATCGCGGACATCATGTTCTGAAAGTAATTAGGCTCTTGAGCTTCTAGAAAATAAGCGATCAACTAATGGTTATCCATGGGTGGCTTGACTCTAGCCGCTTGCTCCCTCCACTTGATTGCATACTCCCTAAAGCTTTCAGTCGGCTTCTTCTCATATTGGACAGGGAATTGCAATCTGGTGCAATATCTATGTTGTACTGGAATTTCTTGATGAAGGCCTGAGCCATGTCGTCCCAGACATGCCAGTGAGAAATATCTTGGTCGATGAACCATTCTGAGGCTAACCCCGCAAGACTTTCCCCAACATAAGCCATCAATAATTCTTTTTTTCCACCTACACCCCTCAGCTGGTTGCAATACCTTTTCAAGTGGGCGATGGGGTCGCCGTGTCCATCATACTTCTCAAATTTTGGGGTCTTGAACCCTGGCGGAAAATGGATATGGGGGAACATGCACAGATCACTGAAAGATACACTTTTGTGACCGCCTAGTCCTTGTATGTTCTTTATGTTTTGTTCAAGACTTTTCATCTTCCTGGCCATCTCATCTGGCTCAGCTGTCTAGGCAGGCTTTTCATTTTCCACTAGGGACTCGTACTGAGGAGTCTGGTTGTATGGATCCGAGACCCTGAAAGCCATATTTGGAGAGTAATATTGTCCATCATAAGCATGAGATGGTGGCTCGTTGTTTGTCCTCGTCATAGGTGGTGGCGGCGGGACTGTGTATACCGGTGCGCCAGACACGACAAGAGGGGTGTTCTTGACTGGTGCGACTGGAGGTCGCACATTAGAGGTACCAGAGGCGGCATGGATGCTATAGTTTGGCACGTACCCTGGTGGTAGAATATGATCACTTTTTGCACGGAGCGGTGGTTGAGTAGCCAGAGGTACGGTAGAAGTTCCTTCTGAGGGACCCTGAGGTGGAGGCTGACCGGAGACCCGAGCTTGATATACATCCGACAATTGTTATTTTAATCTTCTCACTTCCTCCGACTCTTTCTCAACTGACTGGCCATGGGGGTCGTCACTGACTAACTCGATTTCATCATTATTAGCCATTGGTACCTTCCCTTTAGATCTGGTAAAGTAATGATGTGTTGCCAGTTCACCACAAACCAACCACCTTAAGCTTACTAACTGAGAGACAACAAACGTGTTAGGGTTAAGCATTTTACACATATGAATCACACGTAATATGCCATGTTCCTAACATTGTCACCATTTCTAAAATGCTTTTGGAAGGCTTCACGTTTCATCCCAGCTTATGAGGATGCTGCTTATTGGTGCTCTCAAATTTTCTTTTTCTCTTCTCTTTTTTCTTCTCTTTCTCATTTTTTCGCTTTTCTTTTCACTTGCCTATTTTTGTTCCCTAATTTTAGAGTTATTGAAATATTTTGATCGAACCTTTTAGGGGTTGCCTACGTATCATGTCGCCGCATGAATCAGATCATCACGTAGTTCAGGGACACGACCCTCTTTTTTTTCTTTTTATACAAAACAAACATTTTTTGGTTCTTTTTTTTTTCAAATTTTTTTTTCAAAACAAAATCTTTTTCATTGGTTTTCATTTTTTGATACAAGACCCAATAACAAGAATTACATAAAGATAACTGTTTAAACACGACCAGACTTGACTCAAACAGACTTTTTAAGACAAAGGGCAAAATAACAAGACTCAAAACAACAAAAGACCCTTACATACTCAAAAACCACAAAGGAACAGTCAAAATGATTTGCTAACTAAAGGAAGATCCAAAATTCTTCAAGAGAATCCACCAGAATTATTGTAGTCATGAAGCTTATTCCTGCGGTTGACCCCCAACATCGCGATATATCCTCTCTAAATCTGCAGATATGTGACGAGCGAGGTTCAATGATACTTCAGCAAATCGTTCGGGCGTCATTCCCTGACAACTCCTGCAAGCTCGGAAGGTATACGTGGCTACCTCGAGGATTTTTCCCTTAATGTGCTCCTGAGCCAAATACAACTCTTGATTTTTTTGACCACGAGTTTCGGCTAGGTCCAGCGCATCACGCTCGCGCTCCAAGGCCATATCTCTCTGGCGCTGAGCTTCTGCTGACTCCCCCTCTAACCGATTGATCACCTTTTGGTAGTGGTGTCTTTCTATTTCAAACTCGGCGATCTGGCGCTCCTTACTTGATTCAACTCCCTCTAACTAATCCCTTAGGCTCTGGATTAGTGAAGCGTAACTCATGCGCTCATGATCACGGACTACCCTGAACTGGGCTTCTCTCTCTTCCTGTTGCTGAGTGGTTGTGGCTATGTTCTTCTTCCGAACTTGGGCTTTGAGTGCTTGTTTATCTCGTGCCCACTGAGCTTTCTCTTTCTCAAAAGCATCATATAGCAAATCCCTGTCTACTTTAACGATGTCAAGTTCTTCTTGCAGTGCTCCGAAGGCAGGTTCATAATCTCTTTTCATCTGTTCCATAGCTAGTCCAACTCTGTTTTGATTCTCAGCCTCCCACTCTGCGGTGCTCTTCATGACTGTCCCTGGTCTATCTGCGGGAGCATCTTGATTATAAAACCACTCAAGCTAAGAAGGATTCAGCTCACCCCGTTCTCTATCTGCCACCATGGTTCCACGCTCGAGTATCTTAGTGCCATTCCAAACACGTTGAGCATAAGCTTCACGGATGTGATCCTCTGATGTTGCTTCCCAAATAAAGTTTTCCATAGCCTCTACCGGAGGCACTATCTGCTTGTGAACCAACTGACGTAGAACTCTCATGGGAGCATATGGCTGATAACCCCGAAGCCCTATCAAGATCAGAAATGGGTGGCAAGATGAGTTATAGATGACATATTCTGCGGTGAACCAAGGATAGTTCCATGTAATCTGATCATCTGTTAAGGAGTGGATATACTCCCTCCAATCTTGGACACTTTCTGGAAAACTGCGAACCTCACACTCACTTTTTAATCTTGCATTATATTGGCGAACATGATTACCCCCAACAAGTACGATGGTCTACCTGATAAGGACGACAGAAAAGATGATCCATGAACCACATCTGGAGCAGGAGGTTGCAACCTTCGAAGAAACCTTTTCCTTCCCAGCACCTGGTCGAGGCGCGAAAGATATCTGCTAACACCATAGGAAGAATGAAGGAATATTTTCTTTTCATCATGGTTGTGACTATCCCAGATAACCGAATGTTGATCTTCCGATCCTCTCTTGGGAAGACCATGCACCCCAAGAAAGCTACAATGAATGCTTTCCGTCCGTGTTCTCACCATATGTGTTGGTTATGTTTGTTAACCAGCTTCGTCCCATACTCTGAAAATCCCCCTTCGTGTCCGTACCTGTCATACAAGAAATCTAGGCGGACCTGCCCCTGGGCCACATGTGCTATCTCGGTGTGGCTAATCCACATCTGCTCAAGGAACTTGGTAGCAGTGACATCCCTGGGAGCTAAAAGTCCTTTTCTTCGACTCGTTTTTCCCAGATCTGTATACTCAGTGAATTCTTCCAAGGTAGGAGTCATTTCAAACCCATTAAGACGAAACACATTGTTCTTTGGGTCCTAGAAATAAACCAAAGACTCAATGAGTTCTCGTTTAGGCTCGATCTCCATGATGTTTACCAAGTTTTTCAAATAATCCTTGATCTTTCCTTGCTCAAACCCATCCATGTCGTTCCACCATCGCTTCAATACCCTAGGCACTTTGTCGACAATCTTAAACGGCGAGTGCTCTTCAGCTCTCGGCCTGTTGTCAGGTCTTCCATTAACTGAATCCATATTGTACCTAGATGATAAAAATATGGGGCCAAATCCTAATCTAAACTCAATGAAATGACACTAAGTAGACCTTTAGAATAGATAAACTTCTTATGGGGGAAAAACTAAAAAAAGAAAAACGGTCGGACAAGGACAAAAATGATAAAAAGTGAGGGGAATGAGATGGTTATTTTTATGAAGACGGCTCTTCGGTACCTCTAAGAAAAGTATTAAGGTTGTCTTGGTAAAAATATCCTGACACATGGATAAACAAATAAAATCTATTTTTTACGAAAAACACCCATTTGATACCTTTTTTTTTTAAAACTATAAGGTTGACTTGGCAAAAAATGACCAAAACAAAGGACGACACGTTAAAAACGAAATGACTAATTTTTACGAAAATAAACCTTAGACACTTCCGAGAAAGGTTTAAAGGTTGTCCCGATAAAATGATCAAAAATAAAGACGAAATGGTAAAAGGTGTTAAAACGAGCACAATAACCATATTGTACGCACATAGCCCTTCGGCACTCCCGAGGAAGATTCTAAGGCTATTTCGACAAAAATAGTTTTACATTGGGGCAAAATAGAAAAATATTAGCTATATTTACAAAAGATCTATTAATAATTTTGAGGTTGTATTAAACAACATGATCTCATACAAAAGCAATGAAAGACAAAAAACAACAAAACTATCGATTTTATAAAAAAAAGAAACTGAAAAATATTCCGGATACACTGATTTCGAAAACTCTTGCAAAAATGGGGTTGAACCCGATGAAGGTTGCTTACGTACCCCACTGGAATTGTGAGAATCGAACCTGCGTAGTTCAGACCAAAACTTGACATTTTTTTAATTTTTTTTTTAATTTTTTTTATATTTAGGAAACACAAATCATTTGTACAAAACTAGGGGAATGATCCTTTTTTTTTTCATATTCCGCTCAACTACTTTCTAAAGCCGGTCAACAAATGCAAGCAAGCCTTCCAAATGATGCAGCAAGTAGCACATATGTGAGGATGGTGGTCTCAATATGGATACCTGTCTTATACGGGCCTGACCCCTGTGCCGAGCTTCGCTAAGTTAAATGCTCATGATGCAACAAAATCATCCTACCTGTGTCGGGCTTCGCTAAGTTAAATGCTCATGATGTAACAAAACGATCCTACTAGGGATGACCAGGCATGTGGCTTGTTTTTTTAGGTTTAAAAGTTCTAAAGGATGAGGTGTATCTGGACTGGCCATAAAACGAGCGGATAACTCGAGTTGGGAAGGGGTAGTGTACCGGGAGTAATAATTCTCCGGCTTAACTACTGGACCCTCCCCATTCTTAAATATGGGTGACTAATAATCCCTCACCGGGAGCCCAGGCCCACCGACTTTATCTCAAAAAGAATGGGGTGCGTATCCGTGATTCCCGAGGTTGTATTCAGAAGACTCAGAGGGTACGCAAGAAGACACTTTATATGTACATCTCAACAATATCAAAGCGGTAAAAAACGAACATGTAGCACATTAGCCAAAAAAGAATCATAATATTTACAAAATTAAAAAAAAAACAAATAAAAAGTCAATATGTATAAGCTCGAATTCTGGTTGTCCCCAGCAGAGTCGCCAAAGCTGTCACACTCCTTTTTCCTACCCTCAAAAGATGTGTGTGTTATGGATTGCGAGTTAAAGGATTTTTCAAATTAAAGTGACAAATTTGAGTAGGGATTATTTTATCTACAGAGTCGCCACTTGGAATTGATTTTCCGGTGTTCCAAGTCACCTTTTATTTGAATCCCTAGTCAAAGGAAGATTTAACTCTTTTATTATTGGTCTGCGAAAGCAAAGTCCGGGTAAGGAATTCTGTTGACCGGGGAGAAGGTGTAAGGCATTCCCCGAGTCCCGTGGTTCTAGCACGGTCGCTTTATTGACTATATTTGGCTTTAAATTAATTTTAAAATAAATTATGTTTCAATTGGTTTTCATGTTTTGCCTATGTCCGCTTTTATTGTTGATGGTTTCATTAATCTCAAACTAGGACGAGTATCCCCGACCTAGCTTACACTTACCAAGACGAGTATCCCCGACCTTAGCTCGTGTGTCGCACCTATAAGTAGAGCGCACTCGAAGTTAATTAAATTCATCTTTTATTTATTTTTTGAAAGAAATGAAACAAGATATGCCCTCACGACTTTGTCATTTTTTTTACTTCTTTATTCGAAGCGAATATTCCCGACATCGGTTAAGACGAAAGTAATTATTTAAGAACAAAATATTTATAAATAAATGATCTTATTGAATTTGTTTAATGGCTAAAAAAAAGTTGACCAATATTTGAAGAAATAATAATTTTTCTCTTAATGTTTGAAACTCGACTAGACTATTACCATTGTTATCCTAAAAAGAATTTACTAACTTAAAAAAAAGGAAACTACGTTATGGAATAACCAAAGAAAAGCATTTATTTTTATTTGGAGATTGATGGTTCATTTTCTAACTTAAGAAAATTATATACAAATTCAAAAATAGTGATTTATGGCTAATTGAAATAACTTGGCGATAAGAATTTACTAACTTAAAAGATGAGGTTAGTGCGAAAAATTATTAACTTATATTACTTAAAAGTAAAACAAAAAAATGGACTTGTGGTGATACTAAAAGGTAGTGGCCTATTTTAATGAGTTCTACATAAGTTTGATCACCTCCCTTTAGTTCCAATCTATATCGCGAAACCAACTAAGTTTGCAACAATGATTTACTACTTATGCATGGCAACAACACGACTCAACCTCCGCTTCTAATTCAAATGTAAAACCAAAGAACCAACTTGATATATAGTGAAATAGGGCATTCATAAGACTGAAGAAAATAGCAAACTACAATATAGTATAAGCCCACTCCAAAAGTCAAAACTACACCAGAAACTAATTTACAACCAAAACAATATAATATCTCACAAGGAAACTGAAGTATTTTTAAATTGGACAATCCTATATATATAGTTGTTTTCATCTTATACACCCTCACCTAAAATACTTACATGGTACGAACATATCAATTGGAAAAACACGATAAACCTTATTAGATTAACAAAACAATTCCTTATAAACACAAAGTAACACTGACTCACACAATGGACCACTTCATAACAAACAAAAAGAAAATAATACTAGGACATGGTTTCAACTTAAACAATTTGAAAGATAAACTACAACTACAAGAGACTTATAATAAGCTGGAGGGAACGCGAATAATTTCATTTTCATTCACTTTAAAATCCAAAAATTACAGTAGTATGTCAGGGATACCCGGATAAGAGAAAAGCGAAGGTCAGTGATGAATGAAGAAGAAATTCCAGCAATAACGACAGCAGAAACAACAATAAAACAGCGACGAATACATGTTAAAACAGCCTAGAAAAATCTCACTAAAACCAGGGACTATTCAAGAGAATCGACTCAAAATCAAACTCTAAACTCTTTATGTGTTTTTTGGAAGATTTGACATTCCAAGACTCAAACAGGACTCATAATTTTCAGCTTACTCTTTTGTGTTCAACTGTTGATTTTTTTTTTAATGTTTTTTGTGTGTTCAAGCAATTCTAAGGGTGTATGGAAGTGTAGAATAGAGTGTGTGTCAAGATGTTATTTTTTAGAGCCCAAGATATATATAGTGTGGAAAGACCTCCTCTTTATATAGGAGAACAAAGGACCTTTGGGACAGATTTGTTTGGCCAAAAATCTGTCCAAAATCATATTTTTGTTCAATGAACAATTTTTCTTACCAATTGTTGACAGAATTTTGGAGCATTTGTACTCCAAAATAGTCCTCAAACAGTAAAAATAATCAAATGAAGGTCCTATTCTCAAGTATCTTCTACTATCCTCACAAAACAATATCTAACTAAACTATGGCTTCAAACTAGAAGGTGCAAAATCAGATAACTAGAATCGAACCGTTAAGCTAACAAAGAAACTAATGACTTGCAAACAAACAAACATGTAGTTAAGGCCATAGATAAAGCTAGAAATAAAAATGTGAAATTAAAACTTAAACGTAATCATAAACAGATTGATTGCTTTATTTACGGCTAAGCAAATAATTTGATACGAAAAATACAGCAACGAGACTAGACTAAACATTGAACATACTTGACTTAAAAGACTAAACATTAGTTTAAATAAAACCAAAGATTATTTAGTCTAACCTAATCATAGACTATACTATCTGAAAAATAAACATGAGTAACATATACTAATCTAACGTACTCACACATAATTACACTTAAAACGACTAAGCAAAGTCTTAGCCAAACAACCTAAGGATAGACGACTAGTTAGTATAACTAGTACAGAAAATACATATACAATCGAGCGAATTAGAAATGACAAAGAAGAACGAGCTGAGAAATAACATGAAACCTAAACCTAATGGCAAACAAAACAGAAAAAGAAAAGAAGATGGAAGCAGAGCTATACCGCCCAAGAGGAATGGATGCCAATTCAAGTAGCGATGATATGCCAAGGACGGCAAGACGTGGCTGCCCGACCTTGAAACAGGCGTTTCTTTCTAGCACACGCTGAAACTAATGAATTCTAGCGTTGTGCTAGAGAGAAACAGACGTTTCGTGGTCGGGAATAGACTGAAAATGAAGGGCCTGTGATGGTCTTGGGTGGTCGCGGCAGAGGGGGAGGTGTGGTCGCCGAAATTCCATCGCCGGATTTTCGGGGTGAAATTGACATCAATAGGTAGGTCTTGAAGAGCCCTACCCATTGATGTAAGTATTGTAGGGTAAAGGTGATTCAACCTTGATGAATTTCAAAAAGAAGAGAAGGCTAGGGTTTCGGATTTGGGTAGATCTATGGAGATTGAGAGGGGCTATGGGGATTTGGGGTTCAGATTCATGGAGATGAGGTTGAGACGAGTTGGGGGGGGGGTGAAGTTTTGGTGGTGTTTGGACGGCGGCAGGCGGTGGTGCCGCCATGGAGTGAGGCGGCGGCGGCAGAGGGTGAGTGGGAGAGAGGAGAGAGGCTCTAAGGTTTGTGTAATGGCCAAAATCTGATCTCAAAAGGCTTTTTATATGCCAAGTGAAATTAAATCTAGGCCATTGGATCAAGAATAAGTAAGGGCTCAGATTGAGTCTTGGTTTCATTTGATGAAACGACGTAGTTTCATCATGAAACTACGCCGTTTTGAACCAAGGCTTGGCCAACCCTCAATTGGACTGGGTATGGACGAATTGGGCTCAAGTTTTGGGCCAATTTGGCTCAATTTTAATTAAAATATACAATAGCCCAAACTCTTAACCCCCTAATCATTTTATTTAGTCCTAAAGAAGGCATACAAGTAAAAGAAAAATCTTTTTGGTCTATATAATTAAGATACAAAACTAAAATATACAAATGAAAGGTAATAAATATTTTTGATATTTTTAATAAAGGAATGCAAATAAAAATGCACAAACAATTAAAATTATCCAAATACTAGTATTAAAAACATGCAAAAATTAGGTATTCACATTTATGAAACGACATATATGCCCTTGGTCGACCATCATTTCTTTTGTATATCTAACATACTGCAATCAATATCATAACACAAACGAAGCTGACAGGACAATTTTTTTTTTTAGTTTTAAAAAAGTCATGACGAATGGACAGACACCAATGATGATATTATTTAATCAATTAAATAGTATAAAACGGTTTATTCTTTCTTAAACAAGATTACTTTAATCTCCAAAGTATTAGGGATCGACTTCTGATTATTTTATTCAATTGCCACAAAAAAAAATATGCTTGGTTAGGTAAATTTGCATTCCCAAAATAGGAAGGATTTATTGTCCGGTTGTCCCTCATCCTATAATTTGAAAGGACAATGTTAATTATTACCTTTATTTTACTGCTTTCAACCAACCTTGGATGGTAAGGTTGGTTTTTATTGCCAAAAACAAACAAACAAACCGAAAAAAAAAACACAAGCTTCGTTTTTGGTTAAGTCATCGGGTAATGCAAACATTTTTCACTATATTTATTTTCCAGTCGTGGCCAATTAACAGAGCAAGCATGAACCATTTTTCTGATGGATGAATCCAATATGTAGAACAATATTTTTTCTAAAAATTAAAAATTGGATAGAGGAGTGGCATCTAATTATTTTGGACTATAATTGAGAAGAAATGAGTGTCACATTACCGGTTTATATAAAACACATGTAATGTGCTTATTGAGTTGCAAACACCAGGGGAGGGGAAGAGGGAAAGGGAAAGGGAATGGAGAAGAGTATACTACGCTACCGATGAAGTTTGAACCCTCTGCTTCAACTGTGGAAGGTAAGGAGCTCACCAAGTGAGCCAACCCTCAATTTCGATACTACAAGTTTTTATGTTGAATAGTAACTTGATGAATTGAATGTTGGTCTATTAAAAAAAAAAAAAAAAAATCTTGCACAACCCTTTCTTCACTCGACCCCATTCTGGTTTGCAGGGCCGGCTCTAATAGTGTATGGGGTAAAGCAAGTGCCTTAGGCCCTCAATTTTGGGAAACCTCATTTTTAGGAATACTATATATTTTATAGGTTTATAGGTTATATATATATATATATATAGTACTTTTGTACTTTTTATATAAAAAGAAAGAAAAACGTTTAGATATATTAATAAAGTAAAGCTTAAAATAGTAAAAAAAATAGTTGTCACAATTTGATTTGATTTGACAACTCTACTTTTACTCTTCTTCCCAAGTAATCTCAACTCAACGTTCAATTTCATTTCATTCTTCATATTCCAGAAGACATATCTTCTTCATTCCTCTTTATTCACGCTCATCTTATTAGTTCTTTCTATTAGATTTCTTTCTTTCTCCAAGACTCCAACAAGCCAACAACTAGATATTTTGAAATCAAAGTCTTCAAATTTCTTGAATCAGTCATTGGGTAATATCATTCTAACTTTCTCTAGTGTTACTTTCATTAGTTATTTATTATTTTATTAATTTTACTCTATACATATTGTTTAATTTTTTTATAAATATAAATATGTCAACAAGAAAATATGCATCCAGTTATTCAAAACCATCTTGGCACCAATAGTTAGAAGAAAAGATTTTAAACAAAAATATATATTATAACGTTTCTATAAATCCTTAGGCCCCATATTAAACTTTCGTCTTAGGCATCACGTACGCTTGAGCCGCCCCTGCTAGTTTGCTAGTTATGGAAATGGAGAGGCTCGAAATGGAAAGGTTAAGGAAGATATTCCCACCTTGCATATCTCAAGCTATAATAAGTTACTTTCATGACAATTCCAGGACCAATCTACATTATATTTTTGGTTGACACTTGACATTGACACAGCTTCGCCTTCTCATTAAAAAATTGCAACTACTGCCAGAAGGTTTCCTTTCTTCAAGTATGAATTAAGTGTAAGATTACTGGACCACTTCTAAACCATAGTGAATAACTTGTAATCTTTTTTCCTTTTCTTCTGGAGCGAAACTTTTACTTGTATCAGCTCCTATTAAGTTATTACGGAGTTTTTAGATGAGATGATCATACAATTAACGATGAGAGTAGAGTCAATAAATTTTCACGTAATTACCCCATAAAAGAGATCAAGCTCGTACATGTGATCACACACTTCAACAAATGATGTGGGATGGTAGTTTTTAAAAAATATCAAAACCTTCACCACATCTTCTAACTGCCATAAAGTATTTTTCCCAAGAAAAAAAAGAAAAAAGATCGGCAAATCATTAGCTATAATAACTGTGTAATTATGTTCCTCTTGATGCTTATTTTTGGGCAATAAGAGGTCAAATAATCACAAAAGAAATTTGTATTCCAACACGAGAAGCATCCTATTTATTAGGATAGAAAAAGAAACTACTCAATCTCTGTTAGAAAATGCTTTTCTGTTATCTTATTAGCTTCATTCAAATGTTAATGTTCTTCACTTTTTATGGTTACTAAACTTGTATTCCTTTTCGTGCTCTCTACAAGCACCAAATAAGTTTTCCACATGTTTCATAATTTAGACATATTTTTATAACTTTATTTTTAAATATTTAAATTACTTTTAATCAAATCTCCGCACCCGTATTCGTAGCTAGATACGTACGCTCAATCTTAAAATTTGGATCATAAAAAATTCAACTTTAAGATCTGCACCCGTATCAGATAAGTACAACCGAGTCTGAGCAACTTAGCTAGCCACACCCTTGGATGCAGAATAGAAAGAGAAACTAACTCGTTGATACACTGGGAAAGTTGGACTATTTCTTGCGATAGTATTTTCAAAATAAATGAGTCCAAGTGTTACGCCTTAAACCAAGTGTTAATATGCATGTAAAGAGTTTTTACATGTGACAAGCCTTCTAGAAGCTATGGACAAATGGCTTATTTTGTCCAAATATCCTCATGCACCACTTGTCAAGATTATCATCATTATTCTTGTCTATATATATAGCCACAATCTACTCATCCGTAGATAATCAACAAAAGAAAGAAACTTATCTTCTCCTATGTAGTTCAATTATTACCTAGTTAAATAGTCATTATCGTAGCAACTATTAAGCTTTCTTCTATAGTCCCATTTCGACCACATTCTCATCTACAAGTTATTTCTTTTACCGTATTCCAACTTGTTGGATTTATTATTAATATTTTGTTGATTCCTATATCCTCTAAATAAATAGAGATGAGCTTGTTTAATCCTGGAAAAATATTTCACATTGCTGAAATAATTTCTTAGATTGTAGGAAAATGACACCGAAAAATAACGATAATAATACTGCAATAATATTATTTATAAGCGGAAACGCACGGATTGGCTTGAGTTATTAGGAAAAGTTGGAGTAAAGGTTTCTTTCGAGAATGATGAGGTTGTATTGACCAAAAATAATATTTTTGTGGGCAATGAATATTGTAACCATGGTTATTTGTGCATAATATTTTCGATAATAGCAATAAAAATGCATCTTCTTCTGCGTATATGGTTGAGTCAATTTCTTTGTGGCATGCTAGACTAGGACATGTTAATGTCGCGTATATAAAGAAAATGCAGTCGTTAGGATTAATATCTGGTTTAGACTCAAATAATATTAACAAGTGTGAAATATGTGCTGAAGCTAAACGTACTAGAAAGACTTATTTTCCTGTAAATAGAGAAACTGAACTATTATCCTTGATTCACACTGATTTAGGCGATTTAAAGCAGACTATGACTATATGTGGTAAAAGATATTATGTGACTTTTATTGATGATTTTTCTAGATATATTAAGTTGTATTTGCTTAGAAATAAAGATGATGCTTTTAATGCGTTTATTTCTTATAAAACTGAGGTTGAAAATCAACTTAGTAGAAAAATCAAGAGAATTAGATCAGATAGAGGTGGAGAATATTTATCTTTAAATGATTTTTGTGAAAAGAATGGAATAATTCATGAAGTAACTCCGCCTTATTCACCTGAATCAAATGGAGTAGCTGAAAGGAAAAATAGAACCTTGAAAGAGATGATGGATCCCATGTTAGTTAGTTCTAATGCTCCTAATAATTTGTGGGGTAAAACTATATTATCTGCATGTCACTAACAAAATAGAATACCACATAGAAAAACTGGAAAAACTCTATATGAATTGTGGAGGAGTTATAAACCTAATTTGAAATATTTAAAAGTGTGGGGGTGCCTTGCTAAAGTTCTTCTGCCTGAACATAAAAAGAGAAAAATAGGTTATAAAACTGTTGATTGCATGCTTATTGGATATACTGAACATAGTGTTGCATATAGATTTCTTGTTTTAAAAAGTGATGTGCTTGATTGCAATACTATAATTGAGACAAAGAATGCTAAGTTCTTTGAATATATTTATCCATTGTCTGATAATATTTCCCATACACTTGTTGAAACAAATAGTGAAATTACCTCTTTTGAGCAACTGAGAAGGAGCAAAAGACTTAGGAAAGAATATTTTTCTTATGGAAATGATTTTCAAACTTTTCTTGTCGATACTGAACCATCAAATTATTTTGAAGCTATATCTTCTTCAGATGCTAAATATTGGAAAGAGGCAATAAAATGTGAAATTAAATCCTATTAAGAAAAATAATACATGGATTTTAACTGATTTACCTCCTGGTGCAAAATCTATTGGTTGTAAATGAATTTTCAATAAGAAATTTAATCTTGATTGATCTTTTGATAAATATAAAGCTCGGTTAGTAGAAAAAGGATTTTCTCAAAAACAAAATATAGATTATTTTGATACATTTGCACCAGTGACTAGCATTTCTTCTATTCGAGTTTTAATTGCCTTAGCTTCAATCTATAAGCTTTTTATCCACCAAATGAATGTAAAAATTACTTTTCTAATTGGTGATTTAGGACAAGAAATTTAAATGGTTCAACCTGAAGGCTGTGGCATTACTGGACAAGAAAATAAAATTTGTAAATTAACTAAATCCTTTTATGGCCTTAAACAAGCTCCTAAGCAGTGGTATGAGAAATCTGAACAAGTTTTATTGAGAGACATTTTTTCTTCAGTTCAGGTGGATAAATGTATTTATACTAAAGTGGTAGACAATGATTATATGATAATCTGTCTGTATGTTGATGACATGCTTATATTTGGTACAAGTTTAAATATTGTGTAAAGTACTAAATTATTTCTGTCTGCTAATTTTGATATGAAAGATCTGGGTGAAGTAAATACAATATTAGAAGTTAAATATAAGGAGTGAAGATGGAATAATGTTGTTATACCCCGTTTTAAACTAGTTAAACTAAGGTACAACATAATAGGCAATTCCGAATTTTATTAAGATAAAAAGAGTCGCCACCTAATTATTTTAAAGGTGAATCAGGGCACCTATTTTAACTAAGCAGTGTAAACTTAAACTTCGTTAGAGTCTACTAAATATGAGAGATTCTAAGGTAATGGTTCATATTAAATTAAGGGGAAGGTTTGAAGCACCCCTCAAGATCCGCATGAGACACGATTACCTTCCGGACTTAGTGTAATATAACTAAAGCTTTGTAAGACCACTAGACTACAATATAAAAATATTTGACCAAAATACTGTAGGTCATTTGAAAAACTTAAAATTTTAGTTTATAAGATTTTAAACTCCAAAAGTATACTGAACCAAAATGGATGGAGACTTGAAAGAAAAACATTATTTTCACAAAGGGTGAAACTCGAAACTAAGAAGATTTAGAAAGTCAAATATATTTTCTTCTTGTTTGTTTAAAAAATTGTGGTAAATAAGCAAAGCATTATATTGATTTAAGGAACAATCAGATAGTATGATAAGAATAATATTTGGCAAGGAAAAATTCTAATTGGACTTAAAACTAAGAGCAATCCATATTGACTCAATTGTTATTCAATTTAACTGGTTTCATAAGCGATGCTAGACAATTAGGTGTTAGTAGAATTACTAGTTTGATTTTTAACTATATTCATTACCCTTACATGTTCATGCAAGAACTAATTAAGCATAATAGTAAATAAAATATATGTAATAAGAAAGCAATTAATAGAAACGGAAGCAAAATAACAGTGATAATTCATCCCCTTTTAGGGAGGCTAAAATTAACTTTGGCATTTCCTTGTCTCTATCCAACATGAATAATTAGGTCTGCGAAAGAGGAAACATGGCGGCGGGAGTGCAGCGGTGGTGACATCATGGTGGCAAAGAGTCTCGTACCGAGACTCAAAATTGCTCCAAAGTGTACATACGCATAGAGAAGAAAATAAAATAGGAAGTTAAAGAGAACGGAAAACTAATTCTTATAGTTATGAACACAGAGAGTAATTAAAGCAGGAAGTCACATGATTTTTGAACATAAGCATATATTTTCAAATGTCCAACCAGAATGTAAGAAGCTCGACACTTACTGATGTAAATGGATTGTTAAGCATCAATTCTATACTTGAAGCTAAACATCTCTTGTAGGGCAGTGAACTAAGGCGTCGAATCTCGAATCTACTACCTTGTCACGAACAAATCCAAACTTCGAGTCAAATAGGTTCGAACACCTCTATCGTGAATTAAAGTTCTGAAATGGTGGCGGCCAAAAATTTTTTTTTTCACTTGTAGAAAACAGTAGTATTTATAGGGGAAAACTCTAGGGTTGGAGATTAAGTTTGAAATTCAAAATGCAAGGACCAAAGAAGGTCACGGGTTAGGAATTTCGAAAGAGCCGTTTACCAAATTAGATTTTCTGAAAAAGTTCTTTTGGCTCTTTGTTTTGACCGAATCTTCAAGGACAAAGGGTATGAGAGAGAGGATCTTTTTTGGAGAGATTGAGTAGCAATGAGCTTTGTTAGAAGTACGTTTTGCACAAATATGGAGCGAACAAGATCTGTCCATGGTTGAGGTTCCATGGAGTTTAGTCTAGAAGAGGAAAAGGGAGAAGGGAACGTTGGGTTGGTGGCTGAAGAAGAAAACTGATTTAGACCCTTTTAATTGGGCTAAGCGAGTTAGAGGATTTGGACTTTCCTGTGGGTTGGACTTGTAAAAATTGCGCATAACACCGTATTTGATCGCCCCAATTTAACCTATACCTACTTTTTAAAAATTTTTAACTTGTTCCTACTTTTTAAATAACTTCAGCTCCCCTTTCTCTCGCTGAGCTGAAGTTCACCAGTTAAGCTGAAGTTCGCCAGTTATAAAGACAAAACTTCAGCATACGGGACTGAAGTTCCCCAGTTACAAAGACAAAGTTTCCCAGTTACAAACTTCAGCTCTGGATCTAAAGTTCCCAAGTTATAAAGACAACAACTTCAGCATACGGGGCTGAAGTTCCCCATTTACAAAAGATAAAACTTCAGCTCTAGAGCTGAAGTTCCCCAGTGTAACCGGAGGAACTTCAGTGTAACTGGGGGAACTTCAGCCCGTATGCTGAAGTTTTTGTCTTTATAACTGAGGAACTTCAGCCCCGTATGCTGAAGTTCCCCATTTACAAAGACAAAAACTTCAGCTCTAGAGCTGAAGTTCCCCATTTACTAGAGCGGAAGTTCGCAAGCTACTTCAGGCCTGTCTACTAGAATACTGAAGTTTTGCGTGATTGCCTTTGCTACTTCAGCCCGGCATGCTGAAGTTATGCGCAAAAGCGGGTACGAATGCAATTTCTCTTACAAAGCGGATATAAGTTAAAACATGGCACAAAAAGTAGGTACGGATGCAAAAGCCTCGTTGGACTTATGGCCAAAATTGGGCTTGACATGGTCTTTAATTTATTTCCTTTCTTCCTAATATTTATTTAGGCTCCTAAATTAGGCTTAATTAGCTATTTCAAATGCATTATACAATATTAAGTAAGTAATAATAGTAGTAATACTAGTAATAATACTAAGTGAAATAATGATAATAATACTAATAATAGCACTAGTATAATGAAATTGTAATACTAATAAAATATTAATTTAATAGTAATTTTAATATAATGATTGTAGTAGTAATTTTAATAATAATAGTAGAATTAATAATAGCAACAATTTTATGATAAAATAATTATAATACTAAAAAGAATAAAAATTGTTTGTGGTAGTCATAGTAATGATATTAACACTAATGCTAATATCAAATTAATATTAATATAAATACTAATACTTGTAGTAGTAGCAAAATTAAGGTATTTAAATTATTAATAACTTAAAAGCTCAAGAAAATTAATTGGAAGAAAGGTGAGACAAAATTGGATGTCAACAATTTTGTCACAAGAACATTATGCTGAGAGACTTCTTAAGAAGTTTGAATATTTTAATGTCACATTTGTGAGCAGCATCAGTTGAAAAGGAATAATGGTAATCCCGTTGCTTAGTCTAAATATGCGCAGATTATTGGGAGTCAGATGCATTTAATAATTTTACAAGGCCTGATATAGCCTATGCTGTGTGTAGACTGAGTAGATATACTCATAATCTCAACAACGAGCATTGATCTGCATTAGATAGGCTAATGAAATATTTGAGAGGAACCATGAATTATGGTATCCTATATAGTGGATTTCCTTCTACTTTAGAAGGGTACAGTGATGCAAACTGGATCTCTGATTCAGATGAGACAAAATCCACTAATAGTTATGTATTCACCCTTGGTGGTGGTGCAATATCGTGGAAATCAACTAAAGTGACGATCATTTCTAGATTGACTATGGAATCAGAGTTTGTAGCTCTAGAGTTAGCTGGTTCTGAGGCTGAGTGGCTAAGAAACTTCTTAGCTAATATCCCTTTGATAAAGGATGTATTGCCTCATGTGTCTATGCATTGTGATTGCCAAGCGGCAATAGCTATTGCAAAGAATAAATCTTATAATTGTAAAAGTAGACATATGAAATTGAGACATGTCATAAAACAACTGTCAAGAGATGGAATAATTTTCATTGACTATGTGAAGTCAGGGGTAAATTTAGCTGATCCTCTGAATACCTGTGGGAAGAACATTAATTCTTCAAACCTCAAAAGAGATGGGGTTAAGGCTGACATGTTGTCAATAGAGATGGTAACCCAACCTATGTGATTGGAGATCCCATGAAGTAGGTTCATATGGGTAATAACAAGTCGATATTCGCACTGAAGCACTAAAAGAGAGTGCTTGACTGCTACTAATTGAGAGGTTGGGTTATAACTCTTAATGAAATTCATAATCCTTATGGATGGTGTATTTAAAAGCAGTATACACTTGATGAATTCACATATATGAGAGTGGAGTGGGCCGCTCCAATGAGATTTTGACCTAGTCTCTAGAGCTCTTATGAATAACCAGGCTCGCGCAGGGCCTATTGGGCGCAAACCCGCGTTGAACAACAAAATTACCGGGGGTTGAAATGTGATTGATAAAATCTCTGACTTACAATAAGAATTATTGGTTCATAGAAATATTATATTTCACCAGTAATTCTGTGAGTTAAATTTTATTGATCAAAGTTTGGTTCATAGTCCAGAAGACACCAAACCTATTACATTTGGATCATACAAATCCAGCAAAGTCTTATTATTCTATCTTTTTTATTTTGAAATTATGTGGGGATTGTGGTAGTATTTTCAAAATAAATGAGTCCAAGTGTTATGCCTTAAACCAAGTGTCAATATGCATGTAAAGAGTCTTTACATGTGACAAGCTTTCTAGAAGCTATGGACAAATGGCTTATTTTGTCCAAGTGTCCTCTTGCATGTTTGTCATGGACAAGTGTTAAACCACTTGTCAAGATTATCATCATTATTCTTGCCTACATGTATAGCCACAATCTACTCATCCGTAGATAATCAACAAAAGAAAGAAACTTATCTTCTCCTATGTAGTTCAATCATTACCTAGCTACATAGCCATTATCATAGCAATTATTAAGCTTTCTTCTATAGTCCCATTTCGGTCACATTCTAATTTACAAGTTATTTCTTTTACGGTTTTCCAACTTGTTGGATTTATTATTAATATTTTGCTGATTCCTATATATAAATAAAGATGGACTTGTTTAATCCCGGGGAAACATTTTACATTGCTGAAATAGTTTTTTAGGAAAGTGCCTAACACAACTCAAACCAATCGGTGTGTTTCCGTTTACAAATAAAATTATTGCAGTATTATTATCATTATTTTTCGGTGTCGTTCCCCTACATTTCTCTGTTATACATAGCAATATAGTGAAATCATAATACTTAGAAAGAAACTCCTAGATTGTCCAGTTTGTTTCCCAGCAGAAGGGAAGTGTCAGCCAGGGTACATAGCAGAAATTTTTTTTTTTGAATGATCAGGACAAAATAACAAGTATTTTGATTTAAGGCTTACGCTGTGCATAAGTGGCTCTACAAAACTTAATGAATGTAGCTGTTTGTATACGTACATCATAGTTCTAATCCATTGAGTCAAGACTTGGTGCATACCAGCCCAACTCTTCTGTGATCTTTTTCATTCTTTCTTCTTGTCCTTTTGAATCTCCTAATGCTGTAGTAAATGGGTATATATAGGTCACTTTTGTGGCCATTGCTCTATAGGCAACTGAATCTCCTTTCACCAAAAATTCTAAAACATCTCTGCCAAATCCTCCATCAACCTCAGCCTGCAAATATTTTCCTGCATGCAATTGTTTCCATCATCAGCAAACAGGAATTTTTCCTATTCAGTCCTAAATTCTAATTAATCAATGTTTGATGAAACAAATATTCAATATATCTTGATTTCATTTGAACACTTTGTGATCTTTTTTTTTTTTTGCAGTTTCATCTGTATCTATCTAGTCATTTCAGGCATCTATTGCATATCGATCGAGTAAAGTGCAAACAGTGTTTGATGCAGTATGATTACCATCAGGGATATCTTCAATAACTTGAATCTTTGCATTCTTCTGTGTCTTCAAAATGGCATCCTGCAATTGCTGCAACAGATGAAGAATTTAACAGATAGACAATTCCTTGGTATCAGAACAAAATCGAAGCGACAATGGGAAGTCCAGGAAGTCTACATCTTCTTTACCATGATAGCATTGCCAGTAGAATTTTGAGGAATCATCCAGGGGAAGGCAGAAGAAGAAGACTGGGGATTTGTTGACACGCACCCCGGATTAACTGAGGGGCAAGGTCTGATTTTTCTGCAATAGCAGGCGACATATATAAACCATAAGCCAATTGAAGAAGTAACCTTAATTAATTCAGCAGCCTGGCTTTAGATAATTGCCTCAATTGTATATACGCAAGAGAACAGAATGGTTGTACTTTTGGAAGCTAAATTAGCAACATTAATTATCTCACCAAGTAGGCAACGAGTGCATCGCATATTTTACTTATCGAGTTAAATTAGCACGTGCACGACGGTCCCTAATACAGTATCTAAAAGTACAAAAATCAGATTCAAATAACATTTGGAATTACTGTTGGGATCGAAATAACATGGTGCATATAAAAACTATAATGGAGTTTGATCAATTGACCTACATATAAAAACTATTGGGAGATAAAATCTCCCATAAACAAGACTCTTTAATGACTACATTGTGGATGCTATTGTTATTCTTGTTGTGAGAAGCAACATATATCAAGTACATTTATTCCTTTTAGGGGTCTTTTTCCCTTCCTTCAAGAAAGAGAATCCTAATAGGTTAGAAATTCAGGGCAAAATTCTAACAATTACAACATAACAATATAGACATTAAGGAATAGGTGAATTCCAAAAAAAAAAATAGGCATCTTCCTGCAATAGGCATCAGCTTTTATGGATTCCGCTCCCCTTCAACGTAACGGAGTAACGGGTCAGGTGTGCATTAAGTTGCGGAGAATGACAGAATTTTACCTCAAGCTGTTGACAAAATCAACTTAGATGTGCCTACTTCTTGAATTATTAAGATCTACAACATGCATCTCATGTGCAAGTCTCTTTTTCTTCAGCCACGCATGTTGAACATATTTTTAGACTTGCGTACCTTATCTATATCACATTGAATTCCGTGACAACCTTATCTAAAAGTTTAATCAGTTACCGAAAGACACAATTATCTATTTACTTAAGTCTCCAGCATGTCTCCTCCTTGCACCATCTTGACCTTATCTAGTATCACATTGAATTGTGTGACAACCTTATCTAAAAGTTTAAACATTTAGCGAAGGACACATTTATTTATTTACTTTAGTTTCCAACACGTCTCCTCACCATAGTATACTCTCATATCATGTTAAATTATGTGACCACCTTACATAAAAGTTTTGACCTCGTAGGTGAAAAGGTCATACGATTCAACAAGGTATCATAGGTAATATTTAGTAAGAATATTTTAACACTTGTAAGTTCACGTTAAAATTTATGTGTGAACACCAAAATCCAATTACACATGCGATAGGGTGTTAAGTTACTAATTGTCCCACATGATTATGTAAGTGGTGTTGGACCACTCCATCCTCAGCCTTAAAAGTTTTGGATTAGATGCTTAAAGTGTTACAGAGCATCTTCCATGAACCCATGTAAACATGTTTGATCACCAAATTCCATCGATGGAGCAAAATGGATCAGCCCATTTTACAGACACCAATTTCTTCGACAATTTGACCAATTAAAGACAGTTTAAGTACCATAAATTATACAAAATCCTCCGACTTTACAATGAGAGAGATTTAATGGCCCATTTGACTTTCCTAAAGGACATAACAGATAACAACATTATTATAAATTTGATTAGGAAATAGAGAGGGCAGAAAATTACCCATTTTCGAGACCAGTGGGCAAGTTCTTGGATTGTGAGAATGGGGTTGTGGGAACGATGGAAGAAGATTTGGAGTCGAGAAAGGGTATCGCCGAAGAAGACAACGGAGCGACCAGCGAAACAGCAACTGCTAAAGGGAGTACCTTGGACCAAAAACATGGTACTGTTGCTACGGATTGGTGGTGTTCAACTTTAGTAGCTGCTGTACAAGAATACTTGTTGGTCGGAGTATTGTGCTTGGCACCCACTTTGGGAGGCGGCGGAAGAAGCTGACCGCTCATTCCGAATGCCATGTTTGTAATTCTACTATTCTATAGTTGCTTGCTGCTCCATTCTTTCTATACTGCCGTAGATGTTAATTCTATTTATGGTCCACGGTCTGCCACGTTGGATAATACAACCTTTGATGATTCCATGTGTGTTTTTCGTATGTTTTGCTCAATAAATAACTTTTTCTTCTTTCTTTATTCATTCAGTTATTATTCAAAAATAATTGACCTAACTAATTTGAATCTGTGTTGTATAAGGTCTTTCGAGGGAACTATATATTATCCTCTCTCGCTTTCTTCATTCTTAAGATTCACGTTTGAGACACAACCGCATCTAGGATTTTAAAAATATAGGTACGCTATTATATTAATTAATTTCTCGGCAAGTGCGTTGCACATATATGCTGAGTCATGTAATACGTATTTGAGTAAAATAGTATAAATATTATAACAATAAAGTTTTCATTAAATAGTTATATGTGAAAGAATAATATACAAGTTTCTATGAAAGATCAATATTGTGGCACGTTGTATGCCGAGGTCAAGATAATTGGATCATTTTGTCTGAACCTACAAACATGAAAAATGAAAGTTTATGTAGACACGTGTGAGTTTTTTGTTATTTGATTTTATGAAGTACAATTATATATGTGCTAATATATCTTACTTAATACTTTTTTTATAGACGATATTCTTGGTGTATGTTCCCTTGTTCTATTTCAGATTGTTCTTTCATAACCAGGACCCATATTAATTAAATGCCGAGTCATATGGTATATATATTATGCTCCTCATCACAAATATACCTTCAATCTATCAAAGCCTTCAATACTCCAAGGAAACCCAAAGTAATGTCTAAATAAAATAGATTTATTTTATTTTATGATCTTAAAATAATTTTCAAGTATTAAGATAAGTCTAGTTCACATCCTGCAGCCTTGAAAATTCTCCTCTCATGAATTCATGCATATAATCAAAAGTATAAGCTAACTCATCTTCAATTTGGCAAGAAATAATAAGTATATCTTTAAACATATATATAATGTCTAACTTGCATGCATTCAACATCATATAGTAATATGTCCACCTTAATCATTGGTAGAAATGCATATAGCCAAGCTAGAATCTCGTCATGGGAAAATATTAATACTAAGTCGAGAGAAAGAAAATAAAATTAATCGCATATTGATGTCTCTCCTTATGTATTGGAATCTTGATTTCACAATTTTTTATTTTTTATTTGGCCAGAACAATACATTTTGACTTCCTATGAGGCTTCTTGTTGTATTACCTGGAGAAATTGTTTCCACAAGTATGGTATTTTTGGCCATTTAGAGAACAAAGCTCTTCATAAAAAAAACATAGGGCATAATAGATAAAATTAATAAAGAATAAGCAAAGTTAAGAAAATTAAACCTGAAAGTCTTTTTCTTTGATTCACTACTCTGGCGTTATTGCTCAACCCAAAATTGTTCAATTAACATTTTTGGAGGCAATTTGCCGTAGTAAAAAAGCCGGTCGTATGTTGATTTCCTTGAGATTACTGCAACGAAAAGAAACTCATTTTCAAATAAAAATTTTTATTCTATGAGTGTAAAATCTATTTGATGGTGCAACATAAGGTTGTGACTATTCCAACTAAGTATATTATTTGTTCGTCTCTTTATTTGCTTTCTGATATTATTCACATTGTAATTTGCATGTGTACTTTTACTTTGTAAAGTTGATCCAGAATTACTTTTGTATGGATAAGTCATCACTGAAATGCAACTCATCCATTCTGAAGATTGCATCAAGAAATAATTATCCTGTTTTTTCACCAAATGAATATAATCAAAGTAATTATTGTGCCAAACTAATCGCCATGCTATAGATTTTGCCAACCGTTGTGACTAAATGTGGTGGCTTTTCATGCTTTTTAACAAGGGCCTTCATCATTTTTATTCGCATTGCGCGGTATATTTTTCGTTAATTTTTCGCAAAGCATAATCTTATTGTCTTCAACTTTTAGAAAAAGTAGTCACATTTTCTTTGCTGCGGTGAGTGATCTACTCCAAAACAAATGATTATTGCCTTTGCTCAAATAGAATTTACACTATGTGTATTGTTAGCACCATAATGCTCTTTGCAAGTTTGCTTACCAGTCTAGAGGATAGGTGGATGACCAGGAATAACCTGTTGTTCTCCTCATATACAATGCTCCTTTTGTTTTCTTTTCATGCACAATTGCATGAATAGCCTTATTGATTTTAATTGAGAATATGCAAATTCAACGTTATGGTATCCTTCATATATGTTTGGTGAGTTCTACAAATTTTGTCAACCATCGTGACTTAATGTGGCTTTTTCATATTTACACAAGAATGAAATGTAAAGCTTATGGAAAGGTTGTGACTGTTTGGAGTATGAAGCGTTGGGGTGGTTGTGTTTTTAAAAAAAAAATAAGTAGGTATTTAAGTTATTTAGAAGAGTATTTAGGTAATTCAACTTTCTTGTTTAAGAATTTCCACTTTTAATATAGTATAGATTAAAAAGAATATGAGGTAAAAAGAATTAAATAAAAACAATTATATGCTGATCGCACCCATGACCTGAGGGATAAAAGGCGGGACACTTAGTCACCAGTCCACCACAGTAACCACTTGAGCATGGATGGCCACAATATATTTAGGTACATAACTTAGGGACGGGAGCATGGGTACATCACTACTAGTAATCGGTCTGAAAAATTTCCGACCGAAATTGATCGGAAATAAGAGTAGTTGATCGCAAAAGTCAACAAAATTGCCTGACAGCAAAAAAAATAAAATTTTCGATCGAAATCGGTCGGAAATTGGTCAAATATTGATCATACTTGTATATAATGTACAAAAAATAATTATATTTATTGAAAATTTACCAATTTTCTGACCGATCAGAAATCGGTCGAAAATTGGTCAACCTTATATCTAATGTACAAAATAATTATTTATTAAAATTTTTTGCGAATTTCCGACCGATTTCGGTCAGAAATTTGTACATTTAAAAAAAAACATTATATATATATATATATATATATATTTAATTAACCAATCAAAATAAATTATAATTAAATATTTCCGACCGATTTCGATCGAAAATTTGTACATTTAAAAAAAAAAATAATATATATATCTATATATATAATTAACCAATCGAAATAAATTATAATTAAATATTTCCAACCGATTTCGATCGGAAATATATCAAATATTTATATAATGTACAAAAATAATTATTTATTACCGATTTCGGTCGGAAATTTGTACATTTAATTATATATATTTATTTAACCAATGATTTTATATATATATAATTATATTTCGTTCGGAAAAATGATTTTACAATTTACAACTAATTATTTAATTAATAAAATTATTTTTTTAAATTTTCCGACCGAATTCGGTCCGAATTTGAAAATTTTAAAAAAAAACTAAAAATTTAATAGTTTCCGACCGAAATCGGTCGGAAATTTGAAATTTTAAAAAAAGATTAATATTTTCAGACCGATTTTGGTCGGAAATTAAAGTTTGATAGTAAGTCAACGTTTTGAAATTTCCGACCGACTTTGGTCGGAAATTTTCGATCGATTGCGGTCGGTACTCGTTTGCGACCAGCATTTTTCTGTCCAATTAATATCTATCGGAATTTGGTCGGAAATTATCGATTTTCGGCCGATTTCGGCCGGAAATTTCGGACGGAAATCACCTGATTTCTATTAGTGCATGTATCCCACTCTCCATATAAATCCGGCCCTGGCTTGAGACTTTTAATTAAACAGGGGGGGATAAGATCAGTTCCATCACACTCTTTGATTGTGCTCTATAGACACTACATTTTTGCAAGATCAAAATTACTTTTTTGCTGTTGTTTTGCTAACAAATAATTTCTTTTAGCTTATGATATCATATTTAGTGCTATGTATAATTGTAGATAACAAGTTATAGAAAAGTTACAAAGACGTGTATACTTGATCTTTGAAGTAAAAAAAAAATCTGATGAAGGTTTCTATAAGACGGTAACAACAGAAAATTTGCTATTGGGCCGATCTATTCATGAAATACTGGGGCTTTTGCATCCGTACTCATTTTTTGTGTCACATTTTAACTTATAACCGCTTTGTAAAAAAATTGCATCCGTACCCGCTTTTGCGCATAACTTCAGCATGCGGGCTGAAGTAGCAAAGGCAATCACGCAAAACTTCAGCATTCTAGTAGACGGGCTTGAAGTAGCTTGCAAACTTCAGCTCTAGAGCTGAAGTTCTCAAGTTATAAAGACAACAACTTTAGCATACGGGGCTGAAGTTCCCCAGTTATAAAGACAAAAACTTCAGCATACGGGGCTGAAGTTCTCCAGTTTACAAAGACAAAACTTCAGCTTTAGAGCTGAAGTTTTGTCTTTTTAACTGGGGAACTTCAGCCCGGTATGCTGAAGTTGTTGTCTTTATAACTAGAGCTGAAGCTCGTAACTGGGAAACTTCAGCTGTAGAGCTGAAGTTTTATCTTTGTAACTGGGAACTTCAGCCCCGTATGCTGAAGTTTTGTCTTTATAACTGGCGAACTTCAGCTTAACTGGTGAACTTCAGCTCAGCGAGGAAAAGGGAGTTGAAGTTATTTAAAAAGTGGGTACAAGTTAAAAGTTTTAAAAAAAACGGGTATAGGTTAAATGGGGGCAACCAAATAGGGTGCCCCGCGCAATTTTTACTGAAACACTAAGGGATTTTTTTCTTCCTATACAATATCTGAAACTTGTTTATTAAAATTATCCTAGTTTTGTATATTACCCACCCCAAACAAAGATTACTTACAAATTATATACACTTCATTTATTAGTGTCTTGAATTAGGGGATTTAATTACATCCTTTTTCCTTTTCTCTCCTCTCAGCTTTCCTCACTACCGCATCTCTCATCAATTTTTCATTCTTTCTTCATCTTTCTCTCTCACCGTTTTTCTCTCTCAATAAGGTAAGCCTAAAAATTGTCTTATGCCAATCAACCAATTGAAGTAATCTCCAGGTCGTAAGATTTGAAGATTCGAACACTACTATCATAAAGCTTTGGATTCGAATTTGAATTTTCAATTGAGAATATTGTTTGAAGTTTATATCTCAATTTTGAGGGTGCTTGGTGAAGATTAGACTTAGTTCTGACTGAATTTCAAATTGAAACTCGAAGAAGAAGAAGAAGAAGACGACATGACATATAATATACTTACGAAATTGTAGTAAAGTTGTAGGTAAATTGCATTCTGTTGTAGTTATATATATATTTTTTATTTGAATGTTGTATGAAAGTTGAAAAATAGTTGTATGATGATAAAATCTAGTTGCCTCCCCATGTATAATTTGAGAAACTGGTGATATTTGACATAACAACACCTCTTAGCATTTAACTCTAATATTCACACAATTAAGCATCACAAATTCTTCTTTAGCAAATGTCTTTCAACGGATAATATTTATCTGATTATGCTACCAGCTTAACACAATTGATTTCCTTAAACATGCATTATTTTTCGTAACGCGGAGGAAATCAAAACTACTTCACAAGCACCGAAAGCATGCAGGTCTATCACGTAACCAACTTTAAAATAGGGCTCCTTATTACTTAGACAAATGGCAATACTCAGTACAAGTACTGAGAATTGGCATAGAGACATTTTGAACTTATCAACATTTTTGACAATTATAGTTATAAGTTATTTGATCAAATTACATAATCAAATTTTACCCTCAATGAAGTTATAGTCAATGAAATTATCAAGATCACACTACTGGAAAGAAAGCTAGACGATGAGTACACTGGAAAAAGCAGAGAGAGAGTGGACAAGTATAAAGGAATAAGGAAATAACTGATATTCCTTATTCAATTCCTAATATAAAGGAATACTCATTTAAAACTTATTTATATGTAATTGGTAAATTATATATGACCATGTAATTAAATTGAAACTTGAGCAAGGATGGTAATAAGGTTTCAAATAATGTATAGGAATATAAAAATTCCAAATACTAATTAGCTCATTAATTCGGGAATCTTCCGTAAATGTTTCAAATAAGTTCCAACTTACCAACCTCTAGACATTAATCATAGACATACCAAAACTAGCCAAGCACATATGAAAATTGAAAACTTAAATAAATAAGGTTCTTTCTCTCCAAGAATCACATGCAAAGATCTCCTTCCATATTTTTAAGCATGATCAACAACACTAGATGCAAAACGGAAAAAAAATTTCATTAATGAGGTAGAAAATAATGTCACGACCCAAAATCCATAAAAGATCGTGAAGATGCCGGACACCACTATCAGGCAAGCCAACACTAAATATTTAATTAAATTCTCATTTTAGTATTTCTGAAAAACATAAATTTTTTTCAAATGTAACTAGTAACAATTAAACCTTAAGGAATAATATTAATGTTTTCCAATTTCAATACTAAATATACCATAATCATCCCAGAACCCGGTGTCACAAATGCATGAGCATTTACTAGGAAGTAAAATAAAATAAAATATAATAACTGTCTGGAGTACAAATTTGGACAGAAAGGAAGATACAAGTACTCTGAAGGAGACCCTGCTGGCTGCGGATCATCTCATAAGATGCAGCTCACTTAAGTCCCTGTATCAACCCCGCCGCAGCACCCACAAGGCCACTGAACACGCATGTACTTGTACAACAAGTGTAATATGAGTACGAAACAACGCGTACCCAATAAGTATCCCGTCTAACCTCGAAGAAGTAGTGACGAGAGATCGACTCCGACACTTACTAGTGGTCCAATACTATCAGGTACAGTAAAGAAATGAATAAATATGAAACAGAGTAAATATATGGAATAAACATGTATAAAATACGTGGTACAATTCCGCTCTTCACAATTTTACTTGAACTCTCAACTACCAAGTTCCCTGTGCAATCGGAGTATGCATATATATATATATATATATTAATGGATTCCATCCGAGAGATTGTCATAATTCAAATCAGGAGAAAAACCCTCAGATACACTGGCTTCTTGCCAAATATTACGCACGATTCCATGAGGATAATATATATATAGGAAATGACGAGGCGTACGGCCCAATCCAACATAAAAGTAAACTGTGCACTGCCGAGGGTCGAACGACGCGAATCATAGATGCGTCTATTAACATGCCGAAGCGAACTGCCCGCTCCCATGAGAGTGTGGTAAAATCCCGCTGAGGCGAACAATCCGATCCCATAAGAGTAGTAGAAGGGAATACCCCGCTCGCAAATCATACGTGCGAAGCGGTCAAATATAGATTTAAGGAATTACCATGCTCGCGGATCATACTTGCAACACAATATCACATAGGTTTCTTAAATTATTATAGTATTCCTCAATTCTTTTCAGAATACGAAGTTCAAATGAAAAACTTTTAAGTTCTCAACTTTTCCTTAATTTCAACTATTTTCAAACGTTTAATAAGCTAACTACATCTCGCTCCGTCTCAAGACAAACAATAAACATAAAATGACAATATCAACAAGGAATGATGTAAGCCTAAACTACCCGGACATAGGCATAATTAGTAGCTACGTACGGACTCTCGTCACCTCGTGCAGACGTAGCCCCCACAAATAGAAGCATGTATTAATTTGGTTCACCTATGGGGTGAATTCCCTCTTACAAGGTTAGAAAGAAGACTTACCTCGCTCTGAAGTTCCTGAACCGGCTCCCAAGCCCTTCTAATCACTCAAACTGATACCCAACGCTCCAAAACTAATCAATAAATGTGCAAACCCATAAAAATATACTCTAATACTCATAACAATTCAATTTAAACATTTTTCCAACTCCGCTCAAAAAGTTGATAAAATCGCCCTCAAGCCCACGTGCCCGAATTCCAAAAAATTTCGAAGATAAACTTTACCTATAACATCACGAACTCAAATATATAATTTATTCCAAGCTCCATGTCAAATTTCGTGGTCAATAATCCAAAAATATAAAATTTCTAGGTTTTTCTTCAAAACCCTAAATTTTCACTAATTTTCCATGTTAAAATCTTGATATAATCCAAGTGATTAACTTGCAATGGGTGATATTAACTTACCTCCAAGTTGCAAGGTGAATACCCCTCTCAAGAAGTTCCAAGAATGAAGAAATGAGCAAAAATGCTCAAACCCCCGCTTTAAACACTCACTGCCTAGCGATCTTCGTGCCCGCATCTTCGCACCCGCAGAAAAATCCTTCGCGCCTGCGATGGATTTTTTGCACTTGCGGTCTTCGCACCCGCTGCCAAATTCTTCGCACCTGCGGTGCCTGGCCAGCCCATGCATTTTCGCTTCTGCAACTAATGTCCCGCTTCTGCGAGCTCGCTCTTGCGGCTATCCAAGCGCAGGTGCGATCACACAAGAAGCTGGGAGCTTCAGCTGACGCTCTCCAAGTTCAAACTTGGTCCGAGCTTCGTCCGGTTAACACCCGAGGCCCCGGGGGCTCCACCCGAACATACCAACAAGTTTGAAATCATAAACGGGCTCGCTCGAACCCTCAGAACGCGTAAAACAACATCAAAACTTAAGAATCATACCTCAAATCAAATTGATTTAACTTAGAAAATTCAAATTCTTCAAACTTACTCCGAACGCACCGAAACATACTTAAACTACTCGGAATGATACTAAATTTTGCGTGCAAGTCCTAAATGACATTACGGACCTACTTCCGAAATCGGAATCCGGACCCGATATCAGAAAGTCCACTCCCGGTCAAACTTCTCAAAAAATCTTCAAATTTCTAACTTTCGCCAAATGACTCCAAAATGACCTGCGGACCTCCAAATCCACTTTCGGACGCGCTCCCAATACCAGAATCACCATACGGAGCTATTCCCAGACTCGGAATCCCAACGGACATTGATAACATTGAAATGCACTTCAACCCAAATTTATGAAATTATTCCAAAATACTAACTTCCACAATAGGTGCCAAAACGCTCCCGAGCCATCCAAAATTCGATCCGGACATTCGCCCAAGTCCAAAATTATCATACGAACCTGTTGAAACCTTCAAATCCCAATTCCAAGGGTGTTTACTCAAAAATCACACTTTAGTCAATTCTTCCAACTTAAAGCTTCCGAAATGAGAATTTTCTTTCCAAATCAACTCCGAACTTCCCGAAATTCAACTCCGACCACGCATGCATGTCATAATACCTGAAGTAAAGCTGCTCGTGGCCTCCAATCACCAGACGATGTGCTAGAGCTCAAAATGACCGGTCGGATCGTTACAAACAAGGTGAAGAAAAAGGACTTTTTCCAATGAGTATGGTTGAAATTCATTGAAAACATATAGATGAGTCAATAAACAAATTTTGAGGAAGATTGGAGGTGATTTGGACTAATTTGGTATCAAAATTCGTAGTTAACATCGAGTTCAAAAATTTCTTTTATGACACATGTATCAAACATGTATCTTGCGTGTATCACTGATATACATGTGATACACATTGATACAAATATGATACATATATGATACACAAATGATACATATACACATCATTTTTTTCATGTTTCATCCTCTACTTCGAATTTTCAAATTCAAACCAACTCAAAACTATGCCAAATCATCCCAAAATGAGATTTAAGCTCCTTAAAATGTACCCAATCTATTCTAATAACACCCACTTAAAAGAAAGCAAAAATTTAACCTTTTTTGGGCTACAAATAGCTAATTGGTTGATATTGATAATATTTGGCTAATATTAATAATATTTAATTAAATGACCATTTTTTGTAATAAGATACTTATAAATGGGCATAGCTGGTAGTGTCCTCGTTAATTCATCAACTACTCTTTCTTTTAGTATTCTACTTATAATATGTAAATACGTCATTATATGTGTAACAAAGATATATTTTCCTAAGATTTCTTATGTGAAGCAAACAAAAGCTAGGGGCTAATATCAGGGGCGACCCGACGAGCTTTGTGGCCTAAGCCAAATTTTATAACGAGCCTTAACTTTTTTATATAAAAAAATTATATTTATTTATTTGAAGTCTATTTTTCTAGAGTTTATTAGATACAAAGTTATTAATAATTTTCTTATAGTCAATAACTCCTAATAAGTCTTTCTTAATTGATAATATAGCTAATTCATTTAACCTTAGACATTGTTGATCTTAGGTAAGATTTTATCAATTTTAATTTTGAAAACTTCTTCCCGCTGAAGGGACAGTAACATGAGTTATTAACATATTCTATAAGCAATATAGGCATTTGAAAAAGAATCAAATCTTTTTATTTGATCAAGTGTATCAGTCAAATTGTTAGCTTCTAATTGTACTATTTTTCTTAATACTTTTAATTCCAAAAATAAATCTAAACCATCAATAATAAATTAATTATTATGCTTTAAGGAACATTTAAGATTAAGGTAATATTTCTTCAAATTTCCATCATCATGTGATCTTAATTTTTACCACTAAATAGAAAATCAAAAGTATTTTCATATGCTTCGAATTGTTCAATTCTATTTTGAAGTGAAACAAATAGCCTTATCTACTATGTATAGAGTAATCAACTTTAAAGAACTCTTCAAAGATTTTGAGATTTTATTATCAACATTCTAATCAAATTGTTATTTCCTATATATTACACGTTTCTTATGAAATTCGGGTTCGATATTCATTTTAAGTGTAATTTTCTTGGCAAAAATCATAGCGGTTGCAAATCCTCCTTCTTTATACTTGTTAAAAAAATAAATCAAAATTTGTCACTTCACATAACCTTTTTTTAAACTTATACATAGCCTATTAGGTATAATAAAAAATGGGGGCCCCACATTTGCAATTGCTTTACTTGCTTTATGGAAGGCCGCCCCTGGCTAATATAGAGAATTATACGTAAAAATTGTGTGGGCTAGCCACTTTTTAAAGAGGTATTTACTTTTTATCTAACATTTTTAATGCTTGGCAATAGTAGTCACTAGTATATTAAAATTAATATGAAAAGACTGTGTTACCCTTTCTTCTATCTCTTTCATGTGTTAGGGAGAAGAACTGTGCCACTGTCCGTGAGACAGAAGGATTTTCCGGTGGCGACTGCCGTGGACTCCGCCGCCGTTGTTTCTGTACTAGGCCATGCTAAGAATGTTACTATATGTTATATATATAAACTTAATTTGAGAAACTCTTGAATAAGCACTATGATTGTTCAAAGATTAACGTGCTAGTTTTGTTACTAATTAAACTAGTCGTGATCTTTGATCGTATGAAATTATGGTGGTAGATGTATTTCAATTTGTGATTTCTGTGATGTATTTTTGGTTTTCTGCTACGTTATGGATCCTGAACTTACTGTTACAAGTTCAAAAGTTAAGGACACTTGGTCCTGAACTTCGAGTTCCAAGTTCAAAAGTTAAGGACACTTGGTCCTGAACTTAGAGTTACAAGTTCAAAAGTTAAGGACAATAGGTCCTGAACTTACAGTTACAAGTTCAAAAGTTAAGGACAATAGGTCCTGAAGTCCTGAACTTAGGCTAAGAAGCCCAAAATTTAAGGACAATAGGTCCTGAACTTAGACTAACAAGCTCAAAAGTTAAGGACAATAGGTCCTGAACTTAGACTAACAAGATCAAAAGTTAAGGACACTTGGTCCTGAACTTACAATTACAAGTTCAAAAGTTAAAGATACTTGGTCCTAAACTTACAATTACAAGTTCAAAAGTTAAGGACACTTGGTCCTGAACTTAGACTAACAAGCTCAAAAGTTAAGGACAATAGGTTCTGAACTTACAGTTACAAGTTCAAAAGTTAAGGACAATAGGTCCTGAAGTCTTGAACTTAAACTAACAAGCTCAAAAGTTAAGGACAATAGGTCCTGAATTTAGGCTAAGAAGCCCAAAAGTTAAGGACAATAGGTCCTGAACTTAGACTAACAAGCTCAAAAGCTAAGGACAATAGGTCCTGAACTTAGACTAATAAGCTCAAAAGTTAAGGACACTTGGTCCTGAACTTACAATTACAAGTTCAAAAGTTAAGGACACTTGGTCCTGAACTTAGACTAACAAGCTCAAAAGTTCAGGACAATAGGTCCTGAACTTAGACTTACAAGTTCAAAAGTTAAGGACAAGTAGTCCTTAACTTAGAGTTACAAGCACAGAAATTAAGGACAGGTGGTCATGAACTTCGAGTTCCAAGTTCAAAAGTTAAGGACATGTAGTCCTGAAGTCCTAAACTTCGAGTTCCAAGTTCAAAAGTTAAGGACATGTAGTCCTAAAGTCCTGAACTATAAGTTCAAAAGTTAAGGACATGTAGTCTTGAAGTCCTGAACTTAGAGTTACAAGTTCAAAAGTTAAGGGCACTTGGTCCTGAACTTTATGAGCAGAAGGGTGTTTTCGTCCGGGAAGGTAAAGTTTATTAAAGAAGTGGCTAAAGACTAAAGATATTTTAAACAGTAGCCTAAAAGTAAATATATGTATTATTAGTGGATAACCGTGTACTTCCCCCGAATTATACCTTGCATCCCAAGAAGGTTTTTAGAATATGAAAAACGAATTCATTCGTTTTATGGTCATTCCTAATTAACCGGTTCAATTCGTGACTGAAAAGGATTCACGGGAAAAAAGTATGTAAGACTTCTAAAATAGTTTTTACTTGAAATATTCTTATTTTACTTATGAACAACTTCTCGAGAAAAATAAAAAATTTGAGCCCTTGACTGAATTGGTTGGGTGACTGATTTCTCACATGAAAAACCTGTGATCGATTCCCCTCTCAAAAATATACTAATTGGGATATACTATTAGGCGCGAAAACAGGGAGAATTTAAAACTATTGTACAATGAGGTGTTATCTTCAATTTGCATTAACTTTTTGTTTTAAATCTTACTTACTGCTTTATTTTTATTGTGCTTGATTTCGCATTTGAACGGCATTAGGGAGTTTGTGCTCACTTATATTCTCACAAGAAGAATTAACCTAAATAACCGTCCATATAACCGCTTAAACTAAAAATAAACGGTGAAGGTATAATACAGTCAGACATCTCTATAACAATATTCATATATAACAACACTCCACTATAAAAGCTAAGCATTTTTTAGAACCAGCTTTCATATTATGTTATAATATATGTTATCTATAACAACACCTCGTTATAACAACAAAAAATATCCAGAACAAACGAGGCTGTTATAGAGAGGTTTGACTGTATATGCATAATTTATGTATTATATGTGTATAATTATTTTTAATCAATGTATAATCTATGCATATGACTAGAAAAAGTAAGCAAATGAATATGGCGGATTATTTGTGTAAGTACTATTTTGTACCAAAAAAGGGTATTATCACTTTTAGCTCGCGTCAGAAACTATTTACATCCGGTAGCCAAAAAAGTGTATAAAACTTGTATAATTTTTGTATATAACATACAGAATGTTATATTATTTTTACAGCGGCTATACAATGCCATTTTTGGGGTATTTGCATCTATACCCGCTTTTTGGGTCACGTTTTAACTTATACCCGCTTTGCAAAAAAAAATTGCAAACGTACCCGCTTTTTACCTAAACTTCAGGCATACGGGCCTGAAATAGCAAAGACAATCACGAAAACTTCAACATTCTAGTAGACGGCTGAACTTAAGCATTCTACTAGCTGATGTTTTGTTCTCTATTTGTTGAACTTCAGCATGTTTTAGCTGAAATTTTATCCTGGATTCAATAGTTTTGTCGTAAAGCTTTTTCAAAAACTTCAGCAGAAGATGCTGAAGTTATTTAGTTCATTTGTAAAACTTCAGCACTAAATAAGCTGAAGTTTTGTTCTGAATTCATTAGTTTTGACGTAAAGCTTTTTCAAAATCAGCAGAAGATGCTGAAGTAATTTAGTTCATTTGTAAAAACTTCAGCACTAAATAAGCTGATATTTGTTGCTTGTGTTGGCTGAAGTTTTGTTCTATATTTTCTGAACTTCAGCATTTTTTAGCTGAAGCTTTGTTATATTTGTGATGAACTTTAGGGCTGAAGTTTGTCTTATATTTGCTAAACTTCAGCATTCTAGGAGCTGAAGTTTTTGTTTATATTTGCTAAACTTCAGCATTCTTAACTTTATTTGTTTGGAAGTTATTAAGTTGGTCGAAGTACATAAGCAACAAACGTTAATCTTCAGCAGAAAGTTCATCCCTATGAACTGAAGTTTTATAGAAGCATCAATAAAACGGAAGAAAAAAGAAGAAGAAGAAAACGAAGGAGGAGAAGGAGGAGGAGAAAGGGGACTGAAATTGTTTATAAAGTGGGTACAAGTTAAAACTTTTTTAAAAAATGGGTATAGATTAAATGGGGGTGACCAAATAGGGCGCCCAACGCAATTTTTAAGTCGTTTTTCCAAAAAAAAAAAAAAAAAACCCAGAAAGTTCACTTCAAACTGTTTAATTCTAACAGCCAGATAGCCAATAGACATAGATTTTTCTTTTCAATTTATTACTGACTTGCAAAACATACACCATTCAGATTTTTGAATTAGTTTTACAGTTTCATGAAAAAGTAGTTTTGTGCTGTTGTAAATTATTTTTTGGCATAAGTTTATAATTTATTACTGACTTACAAAAATGCATATTTTTCCTTTTTAGCGTGTTCCAATAGAAGTTTTTACCCTTCTGTGGTAGCTCTTTCCTTTAGCTCTGACTACTGAAACAAATGGCATATTTAGTCTAATGATAAATAACTTCACTCGAATTATCATGAAATTAGGTATTTCTTCTATAAGAAATATAACCTTGGAGTTGTTGAACTGGACAACACTGAGAGATATATGAAAAAAGCTATTGTTCCTATTGTATGGGTCAAAACCCGACCTGGTTCACCAAATGCGAATGAACGAGTTATGGCCGAGGTCGAGCAGGACCAAAGAGTCGCCAAGCGAGATATCAAGACCGGGGTAGAATAGAGAAGTAAAGTAGTAATGACTAGAACAGTCCTAGAATCACTAAAAGGAATATTCAACTGAATATTCCCCTGGTTGAACTTTTTAGGGTTTCATAGGAATATCCCTTATAAATAGTAAGAGATAGGGAACAAAAGAGGGAGGAGATTTTTTGATAAAAATACCTGTAAGAAGTTGACTCTTGGGAGAATATGCGAAAAGCTTGTCTTGCTACTGTGATTGATTTTTTTGTTTATTCTACCTTTCCACCCACATGATCCAAGAACACTTTGTCCATTTTCATATTTAGTCATCGCATGTTGTTGTCAGAAGAATCATCCACATCATTCAATATTTGGGTAAATTATTCTTCCTATTTACATTTATGCCATTTTATCATACTTATTGCTTACCATTATTCTCTCATTCATTGGCAATCATTAAATACCCCTAGGTATTCAATTGCCTTGAATGTGGTCTCATATTATTGACATTTAATAATCTCGGATCTAGGATTTATTATGTTTAACTAGGATTTGCCCATTATCATCTTATTTAATTAGTTTAACAACAAGACTTAAAACTTTTTGGTCAAACAAATTGGCGCCGTCTGTGGAGAACTTCTAGTTAAAACTTTAGTTTCTTCTAGATCTAAAAAAAGATAAAACAGAACTTTCTTTCTCCTGCTTGCATGACCTAATATGGCAGAAAATGGAGAAGAAAGATTGAAGGAAGTAGCAGGCATCACTGCCAACCTCCTAAGAACCATCAATGAGGTCAACGGAGATGACGAGGAGAATGTGACGCCAAGTGTTTCACCCACGCGAAGTGATTCACCCCCCCTCATGGCAGCGTTACCGCCTCTCATGGGATATGTGCCTCCACGTCCACGACAGAAGAAGCACCACCAGTTGTGAAAAAATTATTGGAGGCATGGTTGGCGAGTACACCGAACAACATACTCGACAAACCCGCTCAGGGGGCGAGTAGAAACGATGCACGAGTCGACATCACAATAACAACCAACGAGCAGCACGCTCCTCCTCCAGCATGTACCACTCACACTGTTAATGATGCAGGTAATGATGCCCTCCGCTGCCATTTTAAGAAAAATGGAGGAGATGGAGAACGAGAATAAAACACTCCGCAACCAAATGAGGGAACACCAACAGAGGGTTGATAAGATACCAGGCGCCCCAAAACTCCTACCAAAACGGGATGTCGGCCGGTTCGTGGAACAACCGTATAGCGATGAGGCTTCACCACATGTTATACCCAAAACATTCAAGATGCTGTCATACATAACATTATATGATGGCACAACGGACTCTGAAGATCACATCATCCACTGTGTCACCGCAGTGAAAGGCAACAACCTCACCAAAGAACAAGTGTCGTTGGTACTGCTGAAGAAGTTCGGAGAAACCCTAACGGGGGGAGCCCTGACATGTTACTCACAACTACCAGCACGTTTTATAGAAACATTTGAGGAGATGGCCGACAAGTTCGTCACCGCCCATGTCGGGGCCAAGAAAGCAGAAGCCAGGGTGAATTACATATTCACCATTAAACAGTCACCCGTCGAAGGACTCAGGGACTTCCTCACCCGGTTCAACAGGGTGAGACTGACCCTTCCAAACGTGTCATAGGGAATGGCAGTAGTAGCTTTCCAAAATGGGCTGAACAGAAGCGGGTCGAGGGCGACTAGAAAACTATTGAGCAGGCTCATGAAATATCCCCCCACTACCTGGGAAGAAATACACAACGCTTACTATGCCGAGGTGAGAGCGGACGAGGATGACCTTAACGGACCAACCCTCCGGTTGACATCGGTCCAGATGGAGTCAAGAAAAGATCGCCGAAATGACATTCGAAGGGACCATGTAGGTTCACGCCTCAATCGCGAAAGGCACCAACTGTACATCAAAATGGTCGTTCTACCTTTCCCCCGCCAAGGCGATGGCCCATCTAGGCCACAGAAAGAACTCACTGAAATGAAAGAGGTATTCCTCCACTGCTATCTGCTCATAATTTTTGTTTTTCTCCTTCAGAAATCATCTAGCCCCTAGAGAAGCTCGACCCTAAGGTGAAATGGCCGCAAAAGATGAAGTCTGACCCAAACACCAAAAAGTCGAATGCCCTCTGTGAATTTCATCAGGAGCGAGGCCATAAGACCGAGGATTGTATCGCCTTGAGGAAAGAGGTAGTAAACATGCTCCACCAAGGTCATTTGAGGGAGCTGATGAGCGACCGAGGAAGAGCCAATTTCTCCCGTGGGCGGGAATAGCATCAAGGCCCTCCCAAACCACCCTCCCCAACCCGCACCATCCAGATGATTATCGGCGGAGGTGACGACGCAACTATCAATCACGTGAAATTCATGACCACCCACAAGCTAAAGCGGTCGAGTACCCATGAACGGTATGACGACCTCGAAGAAAGTATCATCTTCGATAAGTCGGATACCCACGGTTTGACTTTCCCTCACTATGATGATCTTGTTATTAATTTACGAATTTTAGACACCGATGTAAAACGAATTATGGTAGATGATGGAAGCGGCACGTGTATTATCCACCCCAGAGTTCTCGCGTAGATGAGACTCGAGGATAAGATAGTACCACGCTACATAACACTATCAGGTTTTAACAATGCAGTTGAGCGGACGTCCGAAGATATCACACTGCTCGTTCTGACTGGTGGCATCACCCTGGAAACAACATTCCACATCATGAATCAAGACACAGCGTACAATGCCATCATAGGACGACCCTGGATACACACTATGAAGGCCACCCCGTGTAGCATATATCAGGTCATCAAGTTTCCCACCCCGTGGGGAGTGTTCAACATTCGCGACGAGCAACGCATAGCCCAAGAATGCTATTACATGCCCAAGACTACACATACACTCGACAGTTGAAAGGCAAAGGCGCAGAAGCGTAGCAATTAGTGAGGTCAGGGTCAGGCAGTGACGAACAAAGATACGTCATCAAAGACCCCGACATCTTGGAAGCCACGTGATTAACTGTAGAAGGCCTCGATCCAGTTCAGTTGGATAGAAGCAATCACAACAAAAAAGCTTACATCAGCCACAAACTCCAAGAACTAGGTAAATTTCATAAATTTTTAACTGACAACGCAGACTTGTTTGCTCCCATGCATATATGCCAGGCATCCCAAAGTAAATAGAAACACACGAGCTGAATGTCGACCCACTCTACCGCCGGTATGGTAGATCAGAAGAAAATTCAATGCCGCAATAAATGATGTCGTCCGCAAAGAGGTGGAAAAATTGCTCACAAACGATTCTATCAGGGAGTCAAAGTACCCCCAATCGGTCGCCAACGTAGTCATGGTGAAAAAGAAAAACGGGAAATGGTGTATGTGCGTGGACTTCACAGATCTAAATAAGGCCTGCCCAAAATATTCATTCTCGTTGCCTCACATTGATCAGCTCATCGACGCAACAACGAGGCACGAGCTGTTAAGTTTCTTGGACGCCTACTTAGGTTACAACCAAATCCTCATGTAGGAGGAAGACTAGGAAAAAAACCACTTTCACTACCCACTAAGGGACGTACTGCTACAGAGTCATGCCGTTCCGGCTGAAAAATACAGGGGCAACCTATTAGAGGCTAGTAACCACAATGTTCAAAGAGCATCTCGGCAAAATGATGGATGTATATATAGACGACATATTAGTCAAGTCGAAAAGGAAAGAAGATCACATCGACCATCTGAGGGAGGCCTACAACATACTTAGGTGGTATGGCATGAAGCTGAATCCCGAGAAATGCACCTTCGGTGTGACCTCAGGGAAGTTCCTTGGCTTTTTGGTATTGCAGAGAGGAATTGAGGTTAACCCCGATAAAATCAAGGCTATAGAGGGAATACCTGAAAATTTGACCAGCAAGAAGCAGGTGCAAAAGCTGACTGGCCGCATAGCCGCCCTATAGAGGTTCATCTCAAGATCCTCTGATAGATGCCATAAATTCTTCGACGTACTCAAGAAAGACAACAGACTCCAATGGAATTCTGAGTGTGTCAACGCCCTAAGGGAATTAAAATCATACCTGTCCTTGCCCCCGCTGCTTGCCAAGGCGAAACCCAGAGAGCGCCTCCTAATCTACATGGCCGTATCCGATGTTGTTGTGAGCGTAGTCTTGGTCCGTGAAAACAGAGGTACGCAATATCCAATCTATTACATTAGCAAAACTTTGGTCGACGCCAGAACGAGGTACCCTCACCTCGAAAAACTGGCCATGGCTTTAGTCGTAGCTTCATGAAAGCTTAGACCTTATTTCCAATGCCACCCCATCTCGGTGGTCACTGTTACGTCCCGCAATATTACGTCGATATTTCGTCCTGCAGTATTATATTATGATGATGTTATGCTTTAAAGTATTAAATTACGACGATGTTTCACCCTGTAGTATTGTACGTTGAATTTGTCGTAAGGTAATTGACATTTCTCCAAGGAAAAGATTATTTGGAAATTATAAGGATTATGCTATTTCAAACAAGTGATAAATAAATTCGTGAAGGTAAGAGAGGGAGCAAGTCAAAGAAAATGAATTTTCATCCAAGTTTGGCATGTTGGGATAAAATACGGCCCGAGCTAAAATACTCGGTATTTATAGACTAATGCCGTACGAGGTACCACATATCCATGATAATAAGGTGTATAAGGTATGTGAAGAGTGAGTAGTATTTTAAGTAAGTGAAAATAATTCTCAATTATGTGGATAATTAGTTAATTATCGGATAACGGAACATTACCTAGTTAATTATTAAAATATGAGATAAGACTAACACCCCCCTCCAAAACGTGGCAGCAAGACTGGAAGGGCTCAAAGCCCAATTATGTTACTCTTGAACCTTTTTAAAGGTCGCGCACTTAAGACCCTTACCACGTATTGAGGTCCTCACTTTGCTGGCCATTAATTTCTGCATTTTGACTCAACATTCTAAAGTTAAAATCTTAAAGTAAGGATCCTCATATGAGACACTATTATTCAAGTGTTTGGTATATACCGTATATGCATGTGTGCTTCCTAGTCTTCTCTAATGGTCTTTCCAAGTTCTTTGCTCTTGATCTTAATCTCTTCAAATTTCAACAAAACTATCTGTACTTTTTTACATCATTTTCTAAAGAGCTTAATTCAAGATTTCATAGTTACTTAAGGAGAGGTTTCGGCCAAGATAGTCTTTGTATAAGCAACGAGCTTTTCATACAACTTGTTCCGTATTTTGTCTCAATTAACGTGTGTTAGAGGTTTGTTAAGAGAATCGACTCAGGTATGTTAAGGCTATCCCTTCTTTCTTTTTGGCATGATCCAAATAATACAAATGGAACGAGCAAAACATGCAACTTTTCATAAATGACTCTATTCATAGAAATACTGGGGGTGTCTATATTCTTGATTCTCCATGTGAATTATTATTATATCTTCTGTTCATGGGTTTCAGAAAAAATACGTATTTGATAAAGTTTATCCGAAAGGCATATTGATTTTTATGGCATTTCGNTATATATATATATATATATATATATATATATATATATATATATATATATATATATGTATATGCATATGGGATATGGGAACGATTATGGTGTTATATACGCACCACCACCTGATCAGCTGGTATAGGTTAGTGATTTTGCCCACAGTGGCCGAGATGATATGATGGGATTCCCTCAGAGGCCTGATGATTTTATGAAACATGTACCTATGCACGACATGAAATTCAAACGCATATGTGTGACACTATAATTATTTCATGAATTACAGAGTTATCCAAACTTACAGGTTGAGTCATTTACTCTATATTTTTTTCATGTCTGTTATGTACTTATTTATGTGTCTTACATACTCGGTACATTATTCATACTGGCGTCCCTTTTTCCTGGGGAAGCTGCATTTCATGCCCACAGGTCCCGATAAACAGGTCGAGAGCCCTCCAAGTAGGCTATCAGCTTAACGGAAGATGTTGGTGCATTCCATTTGCTTCGGAGTTGCTTGTTTGGTTAGTATGATTTAGGAGTGTATTATTTGGTATGGCGGGACTCTGTTCTGACCTTTATGAAAATTATGTATTCTTAGAGGCTTGTAGATAGATGTCATGTACGTAAAAGATTTTATGGCCTTGTCGGCCTATGTTAAGTATTCGAGTGGTTATTTTGGTCTTATAAGCCTATATGTCTTATGTATAAGTTGGTATCACATGTTGTATTCTACTTATCTCACGGCAGCCTTCCAGCTCAGTTATCTATGATAAGTATGATATGAAAAGATACTTTATGTTGGTACTCGGTTGAGTAAGGTACCGGGTGCCCGTTGTGGCCCATAGGTTTGGGTCATGACAAAAGTGTTATCAGAGCAGTTCTGTCCTAGGGAGCCTACAAGTCGTGTCTAGTAGAGTCTTGTTTATGGGTGTGTCATGCACCACACTTATAAGCAGGAGGCTACAAGGCATTTATGACTGTCATTCTTTCTTCTTACTCTAGATCGTGTGGTAGAGCTCACTTTTAAGAACTCAATTTCCGAAACTCTATATTTTTCATAATACAGTGATGGGTACATCCAGAAAGAAGATTGATAAGAGATATAGCCGTGGAAGAGTTGAGTTAGAGGTACTCGATTTCTCATGATGCTTATGATAAGTAAATTTAAAGTCTTCAGTAGATCATGTGTGTACTAAGATGTGTAAACCTCTTGATAAGGAGCCTTGAGGTAAGAATGCCTATCCGTCCTTATGGTGAAAGACAATGAGAGATTCAGAAGATAAATACAAGTTTCAACAAGCAAAAGAAGCAAGATGAAGAAGGCTACGAGGCGCCCAGTTAATGAAGGTTAGCAGTATTTGCAATTCAGGCAGAGAAATATAAGCTTTTGAGTTACATTCAACAGTAACAGAGATATGTAAGATTGGCGATGTTGATCTTAGTTATTCCCTATGGGAGCTAACAAGTATGGTTTAAGAGATAGAAGGATTCGGCTGGGGTTAGAGTAACCCAAAATGATGAATGGATGGTTTGTGTTAGTTGACATTTCTGAAGGATATTACAAAGGTGCTAACGGATTTCCTTGTGAGATACTGATCGCGCTCAACTATGTCTTCTATAAAGACTAAACGGGCGTTGCAAATATAAATCTGGGGTATTAAGCCCAAAGTCGATCCCACGAGGAATTGAACGTAATCAGTTGAATTTATTAAATACTAAACTGATGTCTAATCAATTTTCTTAAGACTTTTGAATATCAATTTGTGTTGTTTAACTAATTCTACTAACAAA